>JAMPIV010006242.1:0-199058 GCA_024509875.1 Oreohelix idahoensis
TCTATGGTTGATTCCAGATGAGGCGGGAAAAAATTTCTCAGTTGTTAGGCACACACATTCAATTATCACGCGTACTCTCCTTGCGTATGTAGACCGCACACGAATCCTCGCTAACTATGTGGGTACCAGACGAGCTACTCATCCGTGGGATAGGGTTTGAAAGGCCGGCTCTGCGCCACAGGCGCGTGGATGCCGACCCACATCACCCCTAGTGTCTGCGCCCTCGGTACAAGTAATATCGCGGCGACCTTAACTCCATATTCCCCTATATGCCTAATTGGGCGGTGTCTGGTGCTTTGTAACGGGTTCCTTTACCTTTACCTTACTTTTCATGACAACATGATGTCGTACTCTTTGGCAGAGAATGTTGAGGGGACTTCATTTTTTGTTGTTGTTGTTTAAAGAGAATGATGTGTCATGCAGTCTTATGAATTTTGAACAGAATTTAAAAAACTGATTAGGTGGTTAGTTAGCATTATTAAATAGCTCACAACGATTTTTGACAATTTTCGTTTCGCTGTTTCCTCTTGGATAATCTTCTCTAGCGTGTTTTACTCTAGGTGCATCTGATTCTTGAGTGGTATCCGTCTTGATTGATGCTATAACATCCTTTCTGTACATCTGGATAGCTACCAGATTTGTCAACCGCTTTGATTAGATACAGAACATAAAACTTCACATACAACTATCCCCTATCTCGTATTCTAAATGTGGCAGAGATTAGGTTATAGGCCTTTTATTTCGTTTTTTTTCCTCACCAAAATTGTTGTAAGATAGAATACAACCGGGATTATTTTATCGGTATCATCTATTATAAACTACTATCTATCCCTAGCTATGTCACAAATGCACTATCTTGGTGAGAGGCTGGGTGTGCTGGTTCTCCCTCAATTATCTATAAACATCGAATTATGCCATCATCCATCATTACCTCTTTAGCTTTGTCTACCGCCATCATCAGGTTCAAGCTTTAGGATCTCGCTGGAGCATACTATCCCCACATGTCACTCCCCAAACGCAATGCTACTGTTGTCTTGACATTTAGTCGACTGTCTGTCGCCACTCCGTTATATTTGAAACGTAAGCATACCCCTCGGCCTGTTGTCTATGACTCTCTCATGCCGTTTTGCTCTCTCAGACCCAAATGTGGTCTTCCCGATTCTGGCTATTTGGCGACCTGCTTAGAGTATGGTCTCTCCTTGGCTGCATACTTACATCTACTGGGGCGGTGCTGTAGATTGATTTTTCTAGAAGAAAAATTGGCGAGTAGGTCATCTATGACTACTGTCGTCCTGCTCTTGGGTGCGGTTGGTTTCTCGCCCTTGGAGCAAGTGGACCTTCTATCTTGGATGGGCCGAGGCTGTTTTATGTTCTCTTTGTTGGCTGGTGTTGATATGGTTGGTTAATTGTTTCTTAGGGCTTTTTAAGAAATCTCAAGGTGTGGGTTAGCGGGCCAATTCGTACCGTCCCTCCTTAGTCTTCTTTTATAGACCACTGGCTGTGGGTTTGGGTGTGTTGTTACGATGCGGTGGCCCCCTTTGCTGACACCGTTATCATCTTGGGTGCTTGTCTGTGTCTTTTTAGAACTAGAGAGTCGCTAGGGTTGATAGCTATCCACCACTCAGACGAGGTTGGATCCTTAATACGACATAAAAGTTTTCGGGAATACTCTTAAAACTATAATGCATTGTATCTTTGGTACAACTTAAAACTAGCAGCTATGTATCCATTCTAGTGAACCTTAAACGCCACAGCCCCAGCATTGTCTTCTATTGAACCTTAAAACTTGACAGCATGTGTCTACTATGGAACCTAATAATAGCTGTATTGTCATCTAGTGTTAACCGATTAAATTGGATGCATCTTCCATTCATACGTACTGATACTATAAACTACAGAAGCATGGTCCTAGACTATTGAACTATTTATCACCGTAGTAGTTCATGATTGAATCGTATCTTCACCAAGCTTGTAATTATTCATTGCATTGTGTAACTAAAACTCCAGCATCAGCTTTGTCATCTACCCCTAGACACAGAAATCTAGCAGAGCGCATTGGAAGCTACCGGATACTTCTATATCTAGTGGAAGTTTCATCTGTAACTCGTATACACGAGTGTTACTATCCTTGGTTAGTCGTTCACGCTGTAATCGTGAGAAGTCTGTGTATATTTTACAACTCTGTATACCTCATTATTTAGTTATACTGACTGTCTTCTAGTATAGCTATATCTTACTTGGGTTGTTCACATTTTTCCTTGGCTCACTTTGACGGTCGCTCTTTTTAGGGGTTTCACTCTGGCCGCGAACAGCCCTATTACCTATCTTATATAATAACTAGTCGGTAGATTTTGCCGGCCACTATCTATCATTGTTCAAGTGCCCTAATTTTAGTTTTCGGGGGTTTGCAACAGGCATTGTGTAAACTCCCCATTATACAGCCTACTATAACGTCTTTTATCGTTTGGATTTCAAGCACAGTTACCAAATGATGACAAACGATCTGAATCACGCGGCCACATGCATGTTCTTCAGATGTGTATTTAAATCAAGTGGAGTATTCTAAAAGTAGCCTCTTGTGTACGAGTTAGTTCACCGTGTTGTATTTGCTTCACAGCTGTGGCAATCCACATAACAAATATTCTTTTTTATGTTCACTGGACTCAATTATACAAAAAGTGTTTATACAATCACAAAAAAACGGTTTGGTCTCACCGAAGAGTTTAAGGCTTGTGTTATTCTCCGGTGAAAATTTCTTGTACTCGTTTCACTTTAAATATTCTGTAAAGGGAAGATATCAAGGTCTACTTACTTATACACTGTTTTATGCTGGGAAAAAGCATAATCTATACAGAAACGTTTTGACATATATATCTGTTCTATTCAAGATTTGATCATTATTAAATTTCCTCCAAACTGGTATAATTCTTAGAGTTATAATAATTACCACAGTCTATAGTATAGAGCGTTAACGGTTAGGATACCTTCAGAAGTAATGCTTATAAATGTATTAGGATATATTTTCTGTTTACAATATAGAGGTTTTCAACTTTCTTTGTCAATGGTAAGTAAAGAAAGAGAGTCTTCATATTTATAACATGAACCAGTCACGGACAATATTGGAGTGAGTCATGGACAGTTAGTAAATAAAATAATAAAAGCACGGAAGCACGTACGAGGACTTCTGAGATTGTCTTATATCCTTGTACAGCATGTTTGTTAAAATGTTCCTTGCGACTGCCTTCACAAAATGACCTCGTGTATTGAGGAGGTCACTGTTGGGGGATTTTGATCCTGGTCCCGTGTATATGCGTTGTCGCTACTTGAGTACACATTCGCTGATACCTGGGTACTTCGTTTGCCTTGGCCACAGCTGGTTCTGTTGGCCCTGTAGATATTTTAAAATCGCTGAGTTTAACGGTGATCTTGCTGTCCACACAGATGGAACTGCCCTCTAGGGTGTTACCCAACGTCACCCTCAAGCACTTTTCTAACGTTTTTGTTCTTATATGTTTTTGTATGCTTCGTATATAGTGGTCCCACATTTAGGGGGGTGGGTTTTTTTTTAGTTGGTTTGGTATTTGTGGTTTTTTGTAGATGAGTTATCATTCTCCACAACAGTTATCTTTGATAGTTAGCCACTTATCTCTTCGTGTGCACATAATCTCCAATTTCGCTCTGACTTTCATTAGCTGGCCTGTATAGAGTTCCTATCGCAATATTTGTGTTATATTTGCTGTGTGTCTCGTAGAAATTCATTATTACTGTTTCCACCTCCAATTGTGTCGGCTGGAGATTTGTTTAAGTTGGATGTACCTGTATCTTTTGGTCTATGGTTTCTTAGTGGATTCGTAGGAATCATAGATGCTTGGGCCTTATGGTTTACCGCTTGATCTGCCTTTATTGTGGTCATTCAGCCCTGTTAGCCGAGTATAATACATATGTTACGATATGTTGGTGCTGTGCGCCATTATGATTAATTTGTTCGTGTTGGTCATCGCACGTGGGTTGGATTTACGGCCATCATCTGTTTTCGATCGTGATCTGTCTAGGACGGTATATCTAACCGGCCTATCATCACACTGCGATATCGTGACTACTATGTGTCCCAGAGTCAATCACCTTTAATTACGATACCCCTACTCTCGCAAAATGGTGGGAGTAGGGATAAGCCATCTTCATACTTATGGGGTGTAATTAGTGTCCTTAATAGGCGTTGCGTGAATGTCCAGATGACAAGAGGCTCACTCATCTTTTGTCTCTGGTTGTCGCTTGGGTGTTTGATATCTGGTGGGTCACCACAAACTCTATCCCCGACTGATGTCAATCCTCTACCTTTCCGCTGGCCTTTTTCCGATGGGTGGTCCTCATGTCACAAGAATGGAAGGCGCCTCCCCACATGTTAAACTCGAGTATAGTCACCTGATCTGTATTATGACACTGCTGTGTTGGACATACTGAAACTCTAAGACTGGCCAGCTATCATAGAAGTTATGGGAATCCATCCGCGTGGTCACTTAACGCTATTATCCTCTACACTCTTCCGGACCAGGGTATTACTCTATTATCCCAACTATTGTTTTACTATATATTTTTACCACTAGTCTCGACTGTATACAACGTGCTCCAAGTCGCTCGCATGCTTGCGTCTAAGATACTGCAGAACCTTATTATAACACATGGTGTTTGGTTTATCATATCAGATGTGTATCCTATCCTGTCTTTTTATGCTGCAGATTATTATGTTTTCTTTGTTTTCCTGCACACGATAATTAAGGTACGGTAGGTATATGGTTTCACGTTATCTATCATGACAATTTCGTTTCTGTTACTTGTCGACTAATAACCCATTGCGGGAGTTGACTTGTATTAATTGGTGGTACTTGACCCTGACTTGGGCGGTGGGGGTCTAGTGCCCTATACTTACAATACCTTGGTACTGGATAGGCTTGATTTCTAGTGTATTGAGCACGTATCCAAATCTCTCTACTTCGATACTATGATTATACTTTCTATCTCTTCTAAATAATACTATGTAATAATTTCTAGGTACCAGATTTATGAATAAATATATCCAAGAAGTAAAAAGCCGCTATGCCTTAATATCACGCACGACCCGGATGCGGTCTGGCCGTGTATAGTACGCGGCGTCACCTATAACTTTACTGATTCATCTGTCTTTCTTTTGGAATGCACCTCTCTTGCTTTGCGGGCTGTCTAACTTCTCTACACGTGTACTCATTATAGGGTAATGTATCCGTTGGAACCCTCTGTGCGATGGCGACCCATGATAGGTATAACGTCACTATACATGAAATTGGTGTGGAGGTCGCGCCCCAAATTTAACTATGACATTGGTGGATTGCCTGTTTATTTCTAAAAGCTCTATGCACTGTTCCAAACACGCCCAGTATAGCCACGCAATAGTTCTAGGGGCAGTGTACGGCTTACTATCTGCTATGCGCAATTGTATAATTGTGTAGGTGGGTGAAGATGGCTTGGAGTACTAGTCGGGTCCACCACCAGGCTTCTCCACGGTGCCTGGTTGTGCGTGCGTCGTATTTTCTACCCGTTCTTGTTGCAGTCCTTGCATAACAACATACCCTGTCTGACATTCTACGCTCCTCCATATATTTTTAGAGGCGCTCACCCGTATACTGTATGTTGTGCACTTTATCCCTAGTAATAGCTCCCAAAACAACAATAACCCCCTTCCCCTCCTGCGCTCATTACTTAGTAGATTTGATATCAAATCTGTTTCTGAGGTTGGTGGTTTTTGTGTTGTTGCCATTTGAAAGCGATCATCAGATTGTGTACTTCATCTAATACACTCCTGTTCGTCGCTCGTTGGATGGTTATTCCTTCTACCTCGGCTACACTTTGGTGAAGATTGATCTGCATTTTATTATCCTTTACTAGCACCTTAGAGTATGTTCATTATTTTTGGATACAAATGTATTAGGTCTCACCTGCACACTCGCAGTTTCTGTAGGCATCGGTACCCTGTTTCAACCACCGGCCTACGATAATCGTTTTTTTTTTTCCCTAATATAACCCAAACACACCCTAATAGCTATATTAAACGGTACGTTCTTTACTTTGTTTTACCTTTGCCGCTCTCTTTTGTGTTTGCGTTTATGTAGCTCAACTACACTCAGGGAGGCTCTTGCCTCGACTCAACTTCTATATGTCAGCATAAAGATTTGGCTTATCGCGCAATAGCTGATCCACATTTTACACAAAACTGAATGTGGCTGTATCTCTTTATCCTTCAACCCGGTCCCTCCTTTCTAGGTACTTAACCCGAACGTAAACCTTGCTCCGACCCCCCACCGGACTGGGTTGTGGGCTCCAACTTGGGATAACGTCGACTTTTCTCCAGTTTCCCCCCCCTCCCACAATTGCACGTCTCACCTCATGACACAGGCTTCTCTTGGCTACACTGCACTCAACGTTTCCTAGCTCAGACACTCTGTTATCCCTCGTATTGCTTACTATTTGTTGAACTCCGCCGACTACCGTCAATTCCTAACTCTCCTGTATAGCAAAGTCAAATGTTTTTATGTGAGGGTGGTATGACGCCGGTCCCTGGGGCGATCATGTAACTATCTGCAAGCCGACCGCTTTTGGTGTTTATCCTATATGTTTTCTGTGGAGGTATCTCTGACGGGTGTTATTCTCCCTGTTAGAATTTTCTCCCACTCTATTACTCATCCACTATCTACAGCTCAACATACCTGTTTTGAACTAATATCGACTACCTCATGGCCACCCTATATTCACATATGGTCGTGTACCAACATGATTCCGAATTATTTATTGGTCTCCTCACGTTCTGCGTGGGTCACCCTACTCCTAAGTTTGATCACTGGGCGCTAGGGGTTTGCAGACTGAGGGGAATATCGGCACCGACATTCAATTCTGCATGGGATTTTATTGGATACTATACCTGATCATGGGTGAAGCAACAAACGGATAACACTCCTCAGCATCTACTTGCGTTCGTCGTTTGGTTTCCGCTTGCATCCTATCGTGATTACTTTCTATTGGGGATAAAACGTTCCTAACTCATACAGTCACCTGTAGTTGACTGATATAACTTGACTGGAGTCAGGTGCCCAGTTCGTTCTGACTATTATCCATTATTTTTTTCGAATTGGGGAGTTTCCTTGTGGAGCCTTTTTTAAACGTTTGCGGCTTGCTTAAGCGTATGGTTTAAGTTCCCCCATTTAGGTGATGATGATCTTTGAACAAAAGCCCCTCCGAGTCCTACATTACTTGCATCGGTTGCTAAGGAAATGGTCCTGTTGTCAAATCAGGCAGTTTGAGAATAGGCGTGCTTGTGAGTTTTTCTCCTTTAACTCTTGGGACCAACACGCCCTAGTTTACTTTTTAGTCTTCACATTGTGCCAGTCACAAATACTTTGGATATGGATGTCCCTTTGCGAGTGTCCAGATTCAGGGAGAGGAGTCACCTTTTATAGATTTGAAAATTTTTGTTGTCATTTCTGGATAAAATCCGCATAACGACACGAATGATCGCACGTCCTTTTTTGTTTGTGGCCTAGGGGCTCTCTGTAGTTTGGGCACTAGTTATTGGATCTGGGTGGATATTACCCTGAGCTACAGGGTTATGTGCCACTAGCAATTCATACCCTACGCTTTACAGCTTGACAACATTTTGGGGGCCGATGCAGTCAAGTTCCGCCTCCCAAAAGTCTTATCAAGCAAATCTCCTAGAGTTACAAAGGTGGTCTTCTAATGTCTCTGTTTCGCGCCACGACCGTGAATATATCTCTTGAATGTGTGAATTCATGGGGTTTATTCATGGGGATGCTCTACTACTATGTGCGCATCTTTCCTTGAAACACTAGCGGTGCATTTTTCTGTCCCCCCGAATCTACATGGGTAGCATTTTGGGTCATTGTCTTAATGTCCATGCCGAAGTGCTAAAAGCCATCTATAAGGTGCTCACTGCAGGCGTCTCTGGGTTCTGGTATTAGCCTTGTACCTAAAGTTCCTCCATTTGATATAAGTTAGTTTGCCCTTGTTCAGTCTTGGCAATAATTACGGTTGTTGGTATGGGATTGCGATCACTGGTCCTGCGGTGGTAAGCATGCAGTTTCCTGTATTCTATGCACAGTCGGTGTTACCCCTGTAGCGGCTTTCTGCTACCCTATTAACACGATCTAGTGTACTTTATTAGTATGAGTATAGCGGTTGCCGTCCATTAGATAGCCTCCTGTTAACTCCATCGCATCCTTTAATGTCCTCGTGTCGACGGTCCTCACGGACACTTCCGGCACGTTCCTGCACTTCGTTCCACTTGCCGTTCCTGGCGTAGCTCGGTATAGGGCTCCGCATGAAAATGACCCTGCGCGCGTACTGTAGACCATGTCGTTCTCAATATGTCCCCTAATGGTTCATGGCTAGCGTCATCCCTACTGTGATGAACTGATTAAGGAGTGTTGGCCTCGCGTTCTATCATGTTATTTCATTAGGTTCTGAATCCCCACTCCATAGTACCATGTTGTACCACATACTCTCCCTCATACGGTATTTTAGTCAAGAGGCTGCTTATGTTTCACTTTTTTCCATCCTCGTCGCCTGACTCTGTCGTACCTAGTTCTCTTAGTGTGTATGTAATGGGTTATCTTTCATTGTGAGGAGTGCAGCTGGGGCATTATTTGCTCCTAAACCGCGATGCGCGGCCCTAGCTCTATAAGGCCTCTCAATCATCCATGGGTCACTTCTGCCTAGGGTCTCCAATTCCCCGCCTCCCCCCTAATCATACTCCCACCCACAGGGGCTTTCCAGGGAGCGGTGATGGCCAGTTACGTCGCTGGTATATGTGCGTCATGATTTTAACTGGTCTCCGTCCCCTTTGGGTCCCATACCAGACTGGGCTGAGGAAGAGGTTGGTCTAGACACCTTCTATAGTACCGTATTTATGGGGTCCTTCCTCTTGCCCATCTCCAATGGGTAATATTGATGTTCGGCTTCCGGGGTAGTGAGACAGCAGCACTTCTCGCCGACTGACCTCAGTTCACTGTCACGTCTTGGCCTTCCCTCTCAGCAACTGCAATAGTATCATATATCCGCTGGCCCACACAGGTTTACTTACTGGCGCCTGGCGCGCTTCCAAGCGTGTGCGTATGGGTTTGATTACAGATAAACTGAGGTACTCGTCCCTCTATCGCCTGATCATCTGTCCTGGTCCCCCTTATTATGTGGTTCACATCTGGATATCTTAATTTAGCTTACGGTTGGTTCATGGAACCCCATCGGGTCCCGGCCATGAGCCTTCTGCAGACTTTTTATCGGATTGGCTAACATTTGCTCCTGCTCAACCCCTTAACTAAAAGTCGAACCAGAACGCATACCCATTGGCTGACCGGGGTAGGAGGGGTATCTTCCCGTACAACATCCCCCGCCCACCCTTATTTCATATCTTAAGATTTCCCTTCCTGTCTCTATGAGGATTAATATTTTCTATGGTCTTTCAAATCTACTATGGCCCATCGCTCTGGGGTGTGATTTACTAAGCGTCGGCATGGCTCCTACCACCCTCCACTCTATTTGCTACTACGTTTGGCTTCACTCGTCCGCGCGTTTCGTACCTAGGCTCTCCAACTGCACCCACTCATTTTCCCCTTTTTCAACGCTTGAACCGACGTCTTCCCTCATTGAAGTCAGATATTACCATAACCTATCGTTAATCTTCGTACCAGCTTATCGGGCTTTGGCTAGGATGGTACCGTACCCCTTATGAATCTCTTGGCTCTCAACTTTTCCAACATGTAAGCTCCGTATACACGTCCATCTAATGTGCTCCCCCTCAACTCGTCCCAGTGTTACCAACGGGGCTTTGTCCCTTTATAGTCACTCCACTGGTAGCTCCTTTTTAAGACGTTTATCAGGTTTTCGGGTCTTATTGATCACCAATTTCCAGAGAGTGACATGTACCTCCTACTTCGTACTTGGAGGTGACCGCCCGTGGCACCAGCTTTGTCTCAAATAGCTCACGGGCTCCTGCTATGTTTCTTCTTCATAGTTAATAACGTTGGAGCTGTTCGTGGACGGCTGTAACACTATGTCGCATACCAGTACTTGCCCCCAGCCCCCCACCCATCCACCTTGGCGTAGGCACTGTCAGCCCTCTTGATCAAAGGTTGCTCGGCGGAGTCCCCATGTAAGACGGTGTACCGTATCATATATAGCTACTCCGACTCTACTTGGGGATCCACTTTGGCATACGGCTATCCTCTCTATTACTCATTAGTATTTTCTTGGTCTTCATTCGCGTGTGCATTCATTTTCCTTCTACTACCCGTAGTCTCCCTGAGTATCATAAAGGCCATCCCTCTTACTTGTATGGTGGTCTCCCCATTCATACTATCATACACAATTACTCTACATATCCGGTTGTGTCTTAATCTCTATCATCACAGGATCCCACTCGACTGTCCCCTCTTATCCACATATTATCATTTTCTCGCCTTGGTTCCTTTAACGGGCTTGTTTGCCCCAGCGTCTCATTGCAATATGGTGTGGGATTCATTTGAACTCTTTGATCTTTGTCTTCCCGGCCCCTCCCGCTCCAAAAGTTTTTTGTGCCAACCTTCACGTTATCAAAATTTCTTATTAAAATTGCTGTCATGGTACGCTGTTGTTTATTCGGTACCGCATTTTTATGATACCAATCCTTGTCCTTCCCAACCTGTGCTTCTTTTTAGCACCACTTACCCGTGCCTGAGATGATGATACATCTTCAGCAACATTTAAAAATTTCCTTTCCCCCAACTTTCTCTTCACCATTGTTTTCCATGAGTTTAAATTTCTCATGGTCCTGGAGCCATGGTACCTCGTCCTCAATTGCTGCTCAATTCATGTAGCCATTTCTTTTATGATCTTGGATCTTCCCCAAAGAGCCGTCCAATTTTTCTCAAATAGGTTTTTGTTCTCTTTTTCTCTAGTTCCTAGCAGAGCACATTGCGGGTATGTCTTCCCCAGACAACAGTTTGGGCATTTTCTAAATTTCTTACGATTAAAATTTCACGATTCTTCTCGTACCTTAAAATAACAAAGCCTCGCGTTTTTTTCAACACAACCATGTCGCGAATTGTCCTGGTCTGGTCTTCCCTGTTCATTTTGGACAAATAACTTCAAAAGAAGATACCCTCTCTCATCCCCTGGGGGGGGTGATAAGCTTTAAAACTCCACCTTCTCTCTCTCTAACCCCATATGTAGAAGCTAATAAACTCAAAACCCGCTTCTAGGGGGTACCCCCTCTAGTTGGTTGTTGTTTGTGGGTTGTGAACACATCAGAGAGTTAGTATTAACAGTGTGACTGCTGCCTAGTGGGGAGGGGGGCTCTCCTGGGTGTGGTGGTTGGTAAATCAAAGTTGTGTTTTGGTAGAGATAGATAATAGGTGGGGGTGTTGTGTCGAGTGGTTGTAGAGACGCCCATAGATGAGTTCTGAGGCTCCCAGAATGGGCCGTAGCATCTGAGGCAACAGGGTGGCAGCCTGGTTTATAAGGAGTCCGAAGTCGGGCTTAATGGTGTAAATTTCCAGCGACCGCCCTTAGGTCGTATAATTCGATGCGGGCTTGTTCTGCAACCTCGTGCTATCTTAGCCGCCATGGCGGCCATGGAGGGAGCGGCTGCATCCCTGTGACTGTCGGATTTTCTTCGGCGCTCAATTGGTATACATGGCTTCTCGTGTCTGCTAACCTTTCTGGAAGGCGAATTTGTTCTTAGCTGCCTCAGTTTTAGTTTATAGCATGTCTGCACGTTCAATTTGATTGGGATTCACAGATTCAGGCGAGTTACGCTATCTGAATTAAAAGTCTGAACATCGGAGAATTCCATTCTCAGTCAGCGCAGTTGAGACAGCAGCGACTACGAAGTCTAAAGTTTTGACCTGCTGGACCTTGGACTGGTTGTTAGACAAGTTAGATAGATGTGGTGTAAGAATGAAAGTTCTAAATGCAGTTCAATAAGTTAAAGTGGAGATACATCGTCTAAGTGTCTGTGCCAAACTCAGTGATTAAACATTTTATATGGACTATAGTCCGTTAGATATATAGAAGTTCTAAAGTAACCGAGGTTAATTCTTCTCCCACACTGTAATATCCATCTTCCTGGAGATATCTGAGTTATCTAGTCGTTCTTCAGATTAGATTTACTCTGTGCAGCCCGCTCAACTTCTTCCCCTCTCCCCCCCCAGCCCCTCCCCCCTCTCTCCAGCCCCTCCCCTTTCCTCTCCACAGACTCTCTCACTCTGCCCTCCAGCTTCGCTCCTTGGGCTGCGTACTACGTCTTCATACTCTCTTGCTCTGACCCAATCGCTATCTTGCAACTCCTCTCGCCCACTACTTTCATTACTCTCCTCGACATGCCCCATCTCGGTCTCCCTACCTACGATCGTCCGGTCTTCCACCGACCTTAGGCCCTTCCTCCTCAATTTCCTCTCCCCCCACCCCATCTCCGCCCCTCCACCCCCCGCCCCTAGCCCTCTACTCCCCGATTCCTACTATTCTCCTAGCTCGCGTCCCTCACTCCCCACTCCCCTACCCTCTCCATCGCCTCATCCCTAGCCATCCGCCTCTCCATGCCCCCCTAATGACCATATCCCCTAGGATTCCTTAGTCTCCTGTCTGATTACTACAGCTGACTCCACCAACTCCTCTTCTTTCTACCCTGTATCCGCCTCCTCCCCGCCTCTGGATTCCTCCCTGCAGACTCCCCTCCTCCCTAGGAAAGTAGCGTCTCTGCGTCTCTCTCGCCGCGCCTACGCTCCGTCTCTTCCTCCATTCACTTCCCCTTCCCTCGATTCCTCCTCAAGATGGGTGTATTCCATCTCCCTCCTCTTCTGATGGCCTGACAGCTTCCTACTCAACAGCAAACTTGCCCCCCCCCCGCCGGCTCCCTACCCTACCTCTTCTTCTGCCACACTCGCGTCTCCTACCTCACTCCGCCACTCCTCCCTCGCCCCTTCCCCCCTATTCCCTACCCGCCTCTCTCTCCCTGCATCCCCCGTAGTGACTACGTCCCCTACCAGCCCAAGCTTCCCACCGCCTACATGATCCAACCCCCCCGACTGGACTGTCCCTACCTGCCTAAGTACCCTGCCTAACACTATCCTCCCATCACTCTCCATGAACGCTAATATGACTCCCCACTCCACTCATTCGCCGCTCTTCTACGCCTCCTCTCAACCTCTCAAACTATGCTCTCCACCCTAAGTACAAACCTCTTCTTCACCTCTCCTCTCCTTCGCCCTCAAACCCTGCCCCCCTCCTCTTCCTCCCCTCATTCTGCCGCTCCCTATCACCCACTGCACTTCTCCCTCTACTGTACAACTTTTAGTCAGCGACGCTAATAGTGTGCTCCAATGTTGAATACCATGTGAGTTATTACCTATATTTTATCAATAACTTTTACGCAAAAAAAATTTCAATATATTTATCTACAGCTTTATCATGTTTATCTCTGGATCGCCCGAATTAACTTAATAGTTCGAAACCCTCAGTAAATTCTAAGGATTCCATTTTTTTAATGAGTGCATAATTTACTGTATATAGAGATTCCTTTACAAGAAAACTGACAATGGTCTTAAGTAATTTTCCCCCTTTGTAAATCGAGTTGTAGCACCCCAGTTGCCTGATCATTATCATTATTGTCTTGAAATGTAAACTCAAATGCATATCAACATTACGTAACCCGACAAGGTCATGTTGACCCCTATACCTTCTGCTCTCAGATTTCCAAAAAAAATTGTCTAGCTACCATGAAAGATGCATGCAAAACATGTGGAAAACATGCGATGGTCAGTTTAATAATGACTAGAAACCTATGATCTATTGTAGCTGTTGGGGTGTCTATGCCCGTATATTCTTACTAACATTTTCACTCAGATTTTAAAATCCCATTTATCAATAGTCTCTGAAAGATCACTTTGTCGTTTCTACAATACATCATGTGACTCTACATCGACAATCTTGCATTAATAAAAAAATACATGTCAATGGGCCTAACACCCACACAAAAAGTTCCATCATTATCCACTCATCTCATATTTCATGACACCACACCCGTTCAAGAGGATATCAAATTAGTCCACTGTCCTATATTAATCTAAGTTAGCATGTCACCTTTATTATTAGTGTATTCTCCTTATAGCACATTTAACACCATAGATTGTATACTTCTAGAAGTGACTCAACAAAAAGTAAGTACAAACAGAGTTTAGATTTATCAAGTGGACCTAATAGGTTAGTGATGAGTTGGCTAAACCCCAACGTACCCAGCTGGATTAGTCGAAATTCATTATCTCACCAGCACAATGTAAGAGCAGAAGCTGCATGCACCAGGACTACTGCAGATCATAAACATTCACCCATATTATAGTATGCTATATGTAGTCTAGAATGAGTATCTAGAATAAAACATCACTGACTTAATACAATTTTACCAACACATTGTACTTTACTTATTCTACGAACCATTAACTATAGTTATACTTATGTAATTTCCTCTCTATTCATCACACCTACTTGATCTTACAAATGGTGCAGGTACCCAAAAATAATTACCCGCCCATCAATTACCCTATAACTTTCATTTATACCTTTTTTATTCATATATTAAAAATAAACCTACACCATCCCTCAAAAATAATCCAAACTATTACACCACTAATCCAAGGGTCACACTAACTACTAAACCCCACGTCCCCTACAAAATCACCCAAGAGTTTGAAAAACACAGTTAGTCACTATTACACAAAACAACACTAATAATAATAATGAATAGTCACGTCAATGACGTGGCATACACATAGACCCAGATCTAATTATACGTAAGGCTTCTACAGATATGTTACACAGGTTGCTATATCGAGATCCAGGGTCACTATGTCTAGTCACTCGAAATACCACAGGGATGTCACGATCTCTATAAAAAGTTCCCCTTTCCACTATTCGCTACGCTGTCCACAAATACTACGCTAATTCTCTATCATACATCTATAACTAACCCTGTCACATTCAACACTGGACACAAAAACAAAAACACACCACATAACATCCCATCAAATACACAAAAAATTATAGGGTACAGATCTCTCTTGTATACCCATTAATTACAGACAATTTACCTGGTGGTTTCTTAATCAAGATAGATACCTCCCAGATATAACAAAGATTGTGCTGTTAGCTATAGCCCATAGTTCATCGCAGTCTTCGTCACGACAAAGCTGCAGCGCGCTTTTATGAGCTTCATAACCGAAGCCGCAAAGGTAACCTATGTTTCATCCCAGAACTTTCATACTAAACACATTGTCTCATCTCGATGTTCATGATTGAATGTATTACCCATCGTAATGTTTTTTTTATTTATTTTTTATCGCACGGGCTATTTTATATCCACTTGAAAAAGGTCCCTTTATACTCTCCCTGTATTATCATTTCGAATATACCCTTTTACTCGACTGTGTTCTTCTCACAATTCCGTGCTGAATAGAGTGTGCTCTTTTAATGCTCTGAATTTCTTTTTTTCGCATAGTCCAGTATTTACTCTTTTTTCTTTTCTAAATTTTTTTTATTAATTACGGCTAGAGTCTTTCGTACAGCTTGATCTGCTGTCTAAACTTATCTGTATTTACGCTTATATATATCATTCTTTCGTTATGTAACGATCCTTATCAATCTCAGATATCTTCCATAGATTACAAAATCCATACATCTACCACTAAGAAACGTGTTATATATTCTTCAGACTTATTGATTATACGAACCCCAAATATGTATGAATTCGGAGGTATGTGACGATCTAATGATTCACGTCTATTTACATTCGCTATGTTCTACACTCATCTTGAGCTTTTTTCCTTAAAATATCCATTTTTTCTTTTATTCGTATATTATATGTGCAGCTGTTCAACTTTTTTTTTCGTATCTTCGCCATTTTATAGGTGACTGATCGCATTACCTTTACGAACTTATCGCTTTATTTCTTGACTATCCTAAATTCAGCGCATGCGTTTTTTATCTATATCTTCTATTTATCAACTTAATTTGACTATTCCTGGATTATACGTGGTGCACAGTGCTTCTTCTTCTTGATGGGTTCAGGCTTCTCAGTTTTTTTATTCATCTTTCTCGTATATAGTTTTATTAGTTCTACTGTTTTCTGTATGCTAAGTTACTCACATCCTCCCTTATTCATCGTATGTTAACTATCCTTACATTCTCGTGTCTTCAGGCGATCTCCACACCAGCTTTACATGTTTTATTTTAGCGTCTATGATATTACTAGCCTCCTATCTGAGTGAGTATTCTCCCAATTCCCTCAATACCACAATTTAGCCATCATACGGCATCTGCGAAACGATACATGTTGTCTAGTATCACAGTGTAAACCTGAATAAACCAAATCAACCACCTTGCCATTGTTTACCAAATATTCTAAAACACCTTACATACTGCTAACCTTGTTTACTTAATGTCGTACCACAATAGTGTTAACAAAAGGCTCTGCTTATGACAAATACACATACACTTATTATTAATAACTCTTACTCTCTATCCTCATCAACATTCTTTATCTCCTTAGTTTGTAACTTTCTTCTTATCTACAGTTTCATGTTTATAGTAAACTTATTTATTCAAGCTGCCACTACTCCATACATGGAGAAGCGACCGGAAACCTCTTCCAATACTTTAACTAGAATTTTTTCTCCTATTTCTCTTTTTCTTTCTTTTTTATTTCACGTCTATCAGCTTACTTTTCTCACATTTTTTTTCCTCTTCATTCATTTTCTCATCTACTCCTCCTATCGCTTTTTTTAGTTATTTACTTCTAGATTTCCTATTTTTTTTCCTAGCTTTTATTACTCATAATCATACGTCTATTATTACCTGCGACTAGCGACCTAAACTTTTTTACAATTCTCTGTCTTTTCTATGTCGTGGACATTTTTTTCAGCATTTTTTCTTCATTTCATTTTTCTTTATCTATGTAATGTAAAACTCTACATGGTCTCAATGTGAAATCTAATATGTTAGTCGCTCTATCATTACAATTATAAATCTCTCTATTTATCTATCATAATAGGTATAATCGTTTTCTAGCCATTTCTTAGGATCACTACTGCTAGTGGCAAACCTGTCATATAAATCTGGGTACTAAACTTGTATGTCTAGGATCTTTCACTAGTATTTATCCTAATAACTTTAAAACTTTTTAATCTATTCGAAACTCCCTAGAGCCTGTGTTACGAAGTCTCCAAGCAATCCCTATCTATCCTATTGTTTACCACACCATCCAAAAAAACATCCCCCAACTTCTGCCAGATATATAACATCAAAAACCCACTCTACTTCCACAAAAAATACGTATCAATCACCCCCCAATAATAGACTAATGGTAAAACGAAAAACAATACTCGCTATCTCCCTATATCACCCTCTTTATCATTACAAACATGTGCCAACACCAAATACATTTTCTATGGACTCCCAATATAAAAAACTCACATACCACTCAAAAAATCAACCTCTTTTCTTAAGGAGCTATGCCTACATTCTAAGGCGTTACTCCTAACAACTCCATACTACATAACACCCTGGCGACCCCAATGCTAGTGACCCTTTTACACTAAGAGAACTATCCGAGAAACCCATACGGTCTTCTCATTCACCACAACTCCAGCCAATTTGCGAGTATTCTTCTGTTAGACGCCGTTACTACTACCTCTATGTTGCACATCGTCATCATGATAATCTTACAATTCATTCACCGCTCTGATTTTTTACTTCTTGAAACTTCTAGTTTGTTCACTCATTACTCTCGTTTGCATTCTCCGTTTATATCCTGTCTTTTTCTACTCTTTCTCTCTGGACAACTTAGTAATAGACCAAATTCATAAAAATATTGGTGCATTAAATCCAATAATGGGCCAAATCTTTATACAACTCTCCAAAATCATTATATTTTTAATTTCCTCTATCCCAATCTTTTCCTACTTCACTTTGGGGGCGTCGGTCTGCAACACCATGGACATCTCAAAAACTGCAGGACCCTGAGACAGTGTATCCCAAGTAATTTTAATCTATCAAACTTATTAAAATCAATCTTCCTCCTCCAAATAACTATTAAAGAAAGTCCCCTTATCTAAATCCATGAAAACAAACTTCTGACTAATAATATAACTAGTATAAATCACACCTAAATGAAAAGTTTTAACATCATCAAATGTCCTATTTAACCCATAAAAAAAAGGTCATCTCACCGTCATCAGCTTACAGGGGTAACTTACTGCATGTTTTTGGTGCTCAGTGTCATACCTTATAACACCTGATTTCCTACCAGCCTATCCATTCTCTAATGACATATCACTCAAATCCAACCTAGTACATCTCCTCCGTTCCCATCAATACACTAGTGTATTCCTTGCACAATTTTCCATTCTGATATAATGTAATCCGTTACCTCCGCCATGAAATAAACTGCAAAACCATTAACAATCAAACAGGAAACCACCTTATTCCCCCTCGACTTCTCCACCACTACACCACCAAACGATTGAATAACGTTTAGGGGGGGGTCCCCCCGCATTTAAAATGCAGAACCATCTATCCCCCCAATACCACATGACCCACCCCACCCAATCATAAAAAACACTGTCCCCCCCCCTCCCCACTATGTAGACCTACAACGATTACACTCGACCCCCCCAGCCATACCTTGGCACCACCACAAATTTTAAGATCATAAAAGGAATTTCAACCCAAGAGAGCCCTTATAATATTAAATGAAAAAAAATAAACTTGAAAACCGAAATCAATAATCAAAAAACATCCAGCTACAAATCCAATCCACCAGTACACTAATATCTAAATCATTACACCTTCTCCCAGACCCACCTTCTTATCATATGTCTGCAAAACCCTCCCTAACCACCCTCCCCACACTACCAAACCCCCCTTCGACTGGAGATGTAATAACCCTATCCTCTTGATCGCACCAAAGGCGCAAATAACATTCCATGGTACTGTGATCAACATAGCCGTACCTGTACCCCATCCCCCCTAAGTAACCCTTAAATATCATAACCCAAGTGCAACAACCCTCAACATAAACAATGATCCTACCAACCCATTAAATCACTAAATGTACAAGGAACCATGGCAAAACACCCATACATCCAAGAATAATCCAGATAAGTTTGTGATACATCACCAAAGACACCCCACATGACCCTGCATTGAACGTGAATCTCAAAACCAATAAAACAGACAACGTATCAAAGTACTACTAAACACACCATGAACCGAAGTAAACTCTTATCAAATCCAAAGCAGGTGAACATAATGCAGTTGCAGGCTCGAAGAGAGGTGCTCGAACACTAGGAATTTCCAGTGTTCGTATCTGGAGCATTGGAGATGAATGATAGCATATCAGATAGACATTGGATCGTGACTCAGTCAAGTTTCTTGGACATGCACAGAGAGCTGATTATGCAGCATGCGGATTTAGATTGACACATGTAGCAGGCTCATCATTGGAACACTTATGACTCGAGATTTAAGTCTGCACTACCGGTCCACTCTTATTGATTTAACCATCCAAACATAATTAACCTTCTCCCATCCCCACAACACACCACACGCATATCACATCCCTCGTCACCCCATCTACATTAATCGCCACACATGTCCCCCCCCCCATCCATTTCATCAACCTTATCATCACCAACCCAAACCTCCAAACCCACCATGTCACCACCCCCCCCCCCACCAACCCACCACCACTCTACCACACCCAACACCCCACCCCCCCATACACACCCAACCCCCACACACCCCACCCCCCCCCCCCAACCCCCCCAAATCCCCCACCCCCACACACACACAACCCACCAAACCCACACCCACCCACAACCCCCCCCCCCCCACTCCACCCCACCCCCCACCCCAACCCATCATCACCACACCCCCCACCACCACCTCCCTCCCCCCCCACCAACACCCCCCACCCACTCCCCCCCCCCCCCACCCCCCCCCCAACCACAAACACAAAACCACAACCACCATCCACTCCCACACTCACCCTCAACCCCCCACCCCCCCCCCCACCACACCCCCCACACCAACCCCACCCCACCCACCCCACAACAAAACCACAACAAAAAACCACAAAACCCAACACACCACACACACCCCCCCCCCCAACAACAAACAAACCACACACAAACACAAACACACCACAACCCCCCCCCCCACACACAACCCCCCCCAACCACCCCCCACCCCACCCCCCCACCAACCCCCCCCCACCCCCCCAACACCCAACCCCCCCCATAAACCCCACCCCCCACCAACCACCACCCCCCCCCACAACAATCTAAAACCCCCCCCCAACCAAAAACAACACAACACCCAACAACCCCCACCCCACCCCCCCCCCCCCCAAACCCCCCCCCCACTACCCAACCCCCCACCAGACACCCACTCCCCACACCCGCCCACCCCCTTTTTTGTGTCTGTTTATCATGTTTTTAGGTTGTGTGTGTAGAACCCAACCCACAAACTACCACACCCCCCCCCCCCAACCCCACCCACCCCCAACCCCCACAAAACCCCCCCTATATTATCCCTCTATAGATCCAGGCAGCGGTCCGCAACACGAGTCGCTTGTGTTGTCACAGATGCTTGAACTCTGTACATGTATTCGATGCACTGTTGTTCTGTTGGAATCCAGCTCGTGATAACAACAACAGATAGGGAAGAAAATCTAGTCATTTTTACTATCACCATGACTCAGGTGTGTAGATAATGCAGGCACTAGCGGGACCTGCGCGGACTGCAATTGCGAGCAACATACCTCCATCAACCTACTCCCTGTATGGAGTTAAAAATCAATTGAAAAAGTAACTTCACTTACTCTGGCCACAATAGAAAATAAGAGTGATAACTCGTAACTAGGGGATCGAAAAGTCA
The DNA here is from genome assembly GCA_024509875.1 of Oreohelix idahoensis. Taxonomy (NCBI): domain Eukaryota; kingdom Metazoa; phylum Mollusca; class Gastropoda; order Stylommatophora; family Oreohelicidae; genus Oreohelix; species Oreohelix idahoensis. Next base: position 21,007 of record JAMPIV010006242.1, read on the forward strand.
AAGTCAAATTCTTCGGACAAACAATAATCAGCCACCCACGTTAGTGATGACCTTAATGTCCCCTGTAATAAAGTTTTATTTCTCCGAAACCAATGAGATTTCAGAGTCTGCTTCTAGTGTCATTCTACTTTCTTTCTCTCTCTTGTTGCTTTCCTAAACATAATGTGCAACACAGATACAACAAAGTCAAGAACACTAACTCATCAGTCAAATGAATACATTGAGAAACAATTCAATTCACAGGTACAAAACAGACCTGCAGTAAGGTTTATAAAGAAAAGAATGGAAAAAGTATAAAAACAACTTACATCATATAAACTGAATCAACCAGGTAACAAATTTTAGACCTTAATCTCATATGCAGGGCATGTATCAATCCTCATATTACTTGCCCACTGGAGTTCCCCGGTGTTATGAGATCAAGAAATAACTGGGAATTATTACTCATGACTTCACTCAACTTTTATTTCCAAGTTTACCTGACAATAAGTGCTCGGAGATCGGGCCATTCCCCTGGCCCCCCCCCCCCCCCCCCCCCCCCCCCCCCCCTACACCCCCCCCCCCCCCCCCCCCGGCCCCCCCCCCCACCCCCCTCCATTTTGGCATGGTCGGTCGCCCCCCCTCAGGCTACACTCAGATTGCGTTAGACAACATAGAGTCAGACATTAGAGATTTACTCATCGATGTGCATCTGGCCTACTGCTCAGTGCAAGGGATCTAAAAAAATATAAAAACAAATGCCTGCAAGATGTGATGAAGGAAAAGAGACCACGCAATCATATCGATTGGGATTAATGTAGGAGGAACGGATGAAGGCTTGCACCTGAGCATGATCTGCCTGGCATGCTATTACTAATGTAGAGATCATGTGTAATATTAATACATGTGTAACACTAGTCCTGAGTCAAAGGCAACTAGCACATAACTTATGTGTCAAGATAACTTAGTCACACTTACGGCTCTACCTAAGGATATATGACATTCGCAAACGTTCTTAAAGCGTGTGATGGATAGTCAGATATAACTGTTAATTGGATACTCGGCTTGTATTCATATTACTGCAAGTGTTTGAACCTATCAAAACCACATGGTTCCTTACTATCACAACACTACTCGTACCTTACATGATGCACCAACCTCTGCAATTGAATTAGAATATGGTAAAGGGCAAGGTACAAACCAGACACTCAGCTTAGAAGCTGTGTCTAATCGTATGTTGTTTCAATCTTTTTTATTATCTACTGCAGGAATAACAGAGAGTACCAGAATGTATGGACATTGCATGATACTACTGGTCTCCAGACATCATGGTTCAACTGTACTCTGCGTATGCCTGAGTATCCACCCCCCCCCCCCCCCCCCCCCCCCCCCCCCCCCCCCCCCCACTTTCGGAGTATACCACGGATGCGTCAGGGGGACTTATTTGTAAACCTCTTTAGTCATTCGCGCCCCCCCCCCCCCCCTCCCTTATCTATGTGTCCATGTACTATTTAAGACGTGACTCGGCAGCAGACTGTACAGCTACAGACTTTAGAGCGTACTTACTTACTTAGTACGTTCTCACCTGTCTTACCGGTAGAGATGAGTAGTAACGAGGTTTGGATTAGAGAAGAGAATCCAGGACTATATACCATATACGGAACTGTCTAGCTACTAAACTTTGAACCACACAGTTTAATCTGAGAACAAAGGGTCAGCTCTGACGTACAAGACTATGATGCGTTTAGTAAGATCTACGTCCAACACCATTGAAGAAAACAGACTTCTTCTCCCAACACATGTGCATGGATGCCACTAGTATGTCGGTTCAGAGATACATTTAACAATCAAGTACGATACGACACGAAAAATTAGCATTTTATTTTTTGCACATGGTTATCATTCACTATATTTTCGCAGTCTAGACCTTTTATCGTATGATTATACGTGGGTTAATAGTTAAGATGTCAATATGACAGTCAGACGTCAGTAGACATGTTACTGTTTTATTTCTACTGATGTGACGCATACTCCACTGTCACGTATACCGGTAGTTTTCATCTTCATAAAAAGATCGCTTGTACGATTGAATCTAAATTCGTACTAAATCTAACTTACGGAGATGAATAGATGTACGGTGTTCTTCGCATGCTAGATATGATAGCATATGTTTTGTTATAATAAATCTTGTCAATTCATCATGTGATCTGATTGATAAAACTTAGTCGACTGTGCAGAAACCATGAGTAGTGGAAGAAGACGGTAGGATGCTCTGCGGATAGTACTTGCTTATTTTATTGATATTATATAGTGCAGCCAATTAGGATTGAATTATATAGTACGATGAGGAGCGATTATTAGAGCATGAGTGGTAAATATTATGTCTGTCGCACATAATCATTTAGACGAATTCATCGAGCTCATCGGACGCTAGGCCGACCAAATCTACTCGGTATATAACTAGCACTCTAGGTAATAAATGCTTGAAAGAGTATTGCAAAGATTGGTCTATGAACTGTCCTGTAGGTGTTAGTGATAGCTAGTCTACTAGACTTCACTGTATCTGTAGTAAAAAGTTCTCTAGTACTAGTTGTTTAATATATGACGGAGTAACTAGACAAATGTCTGTTTGTAATTACAGGCAACAATGATACGCTATATCGTAAAGCTGTGGCGCACGTCGTTCACTTTTGTGCAATAATTAAACTACAGATGAAAATGGGAATAAATAATCTTATTTTCGGTCCACACGTGTGTTTTTCAATGTCGGTCGGCAACTTCTCTAAATGTAAAGGACACTCTGAATCGTGTACTGAATGTACTATTAGATACATCAGCGATAGTATAAGGCACCAGTAAATCTGCCTTTTTGTTTCGTTGGGATACCGTGCGGCTCACATCCAGCGCCTTTCAGCCCTATGGCACACAATCGCGACCCACATGTCCATTGCTAGGTCCCCTACGCGGTTCCCCCTTTCGGGGAGCCTGTGACCTTTCTTTCCACACCTCGCGTCAGGCTTGCCAGCTATCTGTCTCCACTTCCGCAGACGCTACAGAGCGACTTGTATTTCTATACATCAGGTGCAGTATCTGTTCAGGGTTATCAGTCTAAGATTCATCTGTCATTGCTCAGGATGAACACTGTTCTTCATCAAGTTAAGCACACCACGCGTCGGCGTAGTGGCAACACTTGCTACACACACTGTTGGTTATCGCCAGCGCAATGTAAACGCGCTGCTATAGCCATTACAAGCCAGGCGCTGCTAGCTCCGGGCATCACAGTTCAGCACTATGCTGAGCATAATATATCGTGCTATAGCTAGCTGACATCAACTAGTCTCTCTATCATCGCACTCGGTATGATAGTCAACAACATAGATTCCCCCCCCCCCCCCCAACCCTACACGCACCCCCCAAGCCCACCCCCATGTGGGCAAGACTAACACGCCCCTTCAAATTGTTACGCCTCCATGTAACCAGCTCCATGCGAAAATCACAAGAATACAGTCATATTATTCACCTCACTAGTGTACATGTCTGGAGAATTAGCCTAATATAAGTAGTTTCTTCAAATCCTATACTTGTAGCATGGAACTCCTTAATTCTACATAAATGAGGCTCGCGCCCCAGCTGTCTGCGGTTCCCTTTAGATTTCATCACTGTAATCTTAAATGTGACAACAGTTTTCCACATTATCCTGTAAAACCTGTGCCCTGTCTAACTCTGGGAATGTGGGCATAATGCCACTGTCACACAGCCAATTCCAAGAATTCATTGAATGTCTACACTGTAGGTTTGGCGTTTTGTGGTGTGGCATTTCCATATGCTGTGGTTGAATAATGAGCTTATGCCTTTCTTTCTCAAGTATTCTATCCTTGTTCGAATGCTTTTCAAGGAACCTCCCTTCTGGTTTATGTCAATGGAGGCATACTGGAGTCATTTCCTATCATGACCACCACCTATGCACAATGCTTTGGTGTGACATCTTGGGGGTCTGTGAACATTTTTTTGGTTAGATAATTACACCTCACTGACTCTTGAATCATCCATACACTTTCAGGAGTCCCCGTGGTTTTTAACATGTTGAGAACACAGCATGCCCACTAAGACTTAGAGGACGCCACTTGAGCCCCAGACATAACTCTGGCTTGTACCCAGGTTGCTTGCATGCAGGAGATCTTACTGGGGGACCTCATGATAGGCAGGTGGAGCTGGGCAGTGGGCTTTGTGTAGGACATGTGACAAATTTCTTGGGAGAGGCCCAGAACAAGACACAGTTTTTGAGGCTCTGCATGGATTTGGAGAGCCCTCTCGGATGGCGCGGAATCACATTATGCCATACGCTTGTGAGATCCTTATAAATGCAAGCCAAGCAGGAAAAACACATGGAGCTCAGAACTTCAAAACTCCAACATGTTGTGGAATTAGAGAAAAGCCACAGGGAAAAGCCCAGATCTATAGTGTAAGACAACACTAAGGACTCTAAATTGGTATTGGTGGCAAAAGAGCGATGAAGCTCAGCAGCACGTGTTTAACACATCTGGGTTTCAGCTAATTAAGGTGGAGGAGAGTGGCATTCTTGCACCCCTCACCATTACCTCTGGGGCTCTCCAAATATAGCATGGTTAAATGCTGTGCTCTGGTTCTGGCTCTATCCTCCACAAACGTTTTTCACATCACCGGCACAGAGCACCTTCCTTAGCTCCTGGGTTCATAGCCAAATTTCTTCAACGCCATTTTTCCAGGTTTTGCCAGCAGGAGGTTCCAGGCACGGTAATTTTCAAGGAGGGAAACTCTAATATTTTCTCTCCTAATTGTCTCAGTTATAATTATCAACTTTGCTGACCAGCGAATCCGGAGCATTACCATCTCCATTACTAATGGTGTTTGCAGATTTCCTATAAAAAGAAACAGTTTAAAAAAAAAAAAAATTCATAACAGATTGAAAAAACAGACAATTTTTCCAAGTTTTTTAGATGAATTTCTGTTCAACGTTCACGCCAAATATATAAAGTTGGTTTTGTGTCATGGATGGTAATGTATATAAAAGAAAGCTTGATGATGTATTTGTTTAACGTTATTAACAAGATTGTAGATCTCACATAAATAAAAAAAGGACTAATAAAGTGTGTATTGAATAAAATGCAAAAAAAAAAAAAAATATGTTAATTTTTCGTGTTCGTCTTTTTTGAAACGTATCTGCGCTGTCGGCATCTGGACAATGACGCGTTTTTTAAATGTTTGTGTTAGGTTAGTACGCTAGTTGTAGTTGAAGAGTGGCTTTTTTCATTATATGGGGGTTTTGTTTGAAGTTTGTAGCTGTGGTCTCTGAGCAAGAGAGTCTTATGTCTGGATAGTTGGCTAATCCTTGACTGTGTAGTTAACTTGAAGCGGGGTATCAGGCATTGAGGTACATTGCAATCTGGGCAGTACTTAGCAAGTTGGTTTATGTTCACTTGCAGCTTACACACTTTACAGTCTGGTTTGTACTTGCCCTCTCATATTTTATCATTGGAAGTGGGGCTCAGTAAGTCGTGTTGTTGTTTGTGACCTGTGGTTTGATTGGTGTCACATTGAGTCGAAGAATAGCAGGTTCAATAAGAGTTATACTGACATCCTGATCTTTGCTGTGATCTTTTTTTGTAGGAGTTGGCAGTGTTGTGGTTATGTGCCCATGACCAGGGGCCCGTTTTTGTTTATATTATTCATTGGGACGTGAAACAGTAGATATAAGATTAAAATCTGTTTGTAATCTTGCAGGTGACTGTCGGCATGCCTATCTTATGTCGCACAAAACACAGGATTATTTGTCTTTTTCATTGAGTTGTTTTTTTTCCAGTAGCTATACAGGAAAATGCTTCCTATTTTTCAGCTATGTTCCAAAGGCACAATCCTGAATTTCAGGTCATTGAAATAAAGGTGAAGGCTGAGTAATTCTACCACAGAAGTAGAATATGTTCCATGTGCCTATCCCATCAAGAAGATCTTTGACAAACCTGAAGTTGCCCCAACACAACCTTCAAATCACTGGCATTTATTCAGTTGTGGCACCATGGAACTTTGTGCAGCCCACAGCTTCAACATTCATGTAGTTCTATGCCATAGTTTGGTTCCGTAGCACATTAATTTGTCATGCATGGAAAAAGCCCAATTTACATGAGGCCCCATCCATGGACAGTTGGAGCAAATGTCCTAAAATTAAGATGAGCATGCATCTTTCATAAATGCCAGTCTGCATATCAAGTGCTCTAGCATGTCAAAGAACCTTTGATGTAGGATAATGTGTTTTTTATCACATTCACATCACGAAACGAACATGGAATCTATTTGCTTTCGCTGCAGTGATTTGTTCATTGCTTTCATAAACAGAACAATGTAAACTGTCTATTGTAAGCTGGCTCTCATGAAGTGAGGTCCGGGGAAATATGGAGCCAGACCAAAATGAGGCCAGGTAGAAAGTTTTCCTTTCAGGATAGACCAAAACTGTCTGGCAAAGAACTTTCAGGAAAACATTTTTTGAAAAATTTTATTAATTTCCTGTATTTGAATTAAAAATACTTGGTGTCTTTTCATGAAAAAAGAAGTCCAAATAATCTTAGCTCTGGAGTTTCTTCCTTTGGTCACAAATGATTGTCACATCTGTTGGTCCTCCTAGTAGTGTTAGATGATTTTGACGTGTTCCGAGGGAAGTTGTGTAAGATGGTTTTGATATTTCTGAGGGAGAAAAATGCTCTTTGGGTTTGTGTTCTTCCCTTTCTGTTTTTAAAAAAAAAAAAAAAAAAAAAGGAAAACACACAATAACTTATGAGTAAGCCTATGCTATGTTTTATTTACCAAGTCAAAGTTCTAAACGGCATGAATATTTAACGTCAATCAATATTTAACAGAACAAGAAAATATAATATATAGTAATTGGGAGGGTGAAGGTATGATGATATTCTTATAGGTATGTGAAAACCAATTGAATCTCTAAACTGGAACAGCATGTCTTTACACCCCCCCCCCAAATCTTTACTAACTTGTTTGGTGTTTTTGTTGGGTTATTGTTTTGTTTTATCTCGTATGTTTGTTTAGATATTTTTAAAAATTTTATTTAATTTCTACTTATTTACCTCACCCTATCCCTTTATTAAGTATAAGGATAGGGAAATACACATTAGGCCTCGCTAAACACGTCCTAAGACACTATTGTCTCACCTCTCATACGTCACATCCTTTTTGTAGAGTGCATAGCCGCCACTACCGCCTAATAGACTCTTCCTGCACTACTCCTGTACTATACCTATCAGCGCCCCTACCGTTCTCGCTCTCCCCTCCCTTCCTATTAACAGAAGTGATGGCCACTATCTATCACCCCATCGATACAATCCTCCTCCGCCCGCTGGTCCTAATCCTCCTATTTGTTAGAGGAAAGTATTGAAAAACTAATTTATGTTCGCCTATATCATCATATCAATACGCATCCACCAACATTCTAATCCCTCTCCTAGCCACTCCTAGTCACTTGCACCCTAGACGAATGATAAACTGTTTCCTCTGTTTATGATGCTACGCATTAAGCGGACAGAATATAACCCTAAAGCGATTCAAAATTGAATATCTAATTTTCAACTGCAAATAGAAATATCCTCCGTACACTAGATTGGCGAACTGCCGGCGTCTGATACAAACAGGGCACCTCCTTCTGCCTGCACCATATGGCAACTCCATCGCCAAATTCATCATATCTTGTCTAGACATTTCTGACTCTATGATCCTGTATCTCTTAAACGCTATATGTAAACGTCATACGCCCAGATTGCCTTTACCACTGTAATAAGCAGTTGCTTACTACAGTATTATAGAGTATCTATTCTCAAACTAGTCTAGTCCAACCCCCCATGTTAATAGACGTTGTGTAAGCGCCCCCTCAGAGCTTTATGTAGTTTGTAATAAAAGTCTGTCTAGCTTATATATATAGAATGTTGTAATGTTAAACCGTCGCTCTAAGAACAAGACGTATCGCTAGTAGGCTCTTATGTGCTACTAGTCGCGTTAACCCATTCTGTTGAGTCTGTAGATTTACTAGTTTACTGTCTTCTAATAAACCAGATATGACAGCTTCAGTAAACGACGAGACTAGTGTCCAACTCTCGCCGACGAGCGCCCCGATCGATGTGGTTGTAAGCCGATCGACCGTTGTGTGGTATTACGTTTGTAGATATATGTATAAATGAGTTAAAACGACGGTACTTTCATTCGAGCTCATCAACGTCCAGACATCGACCTCAATCACCACACACACAAAAAATTCAATGACAGATAATGCAGAATGCCATTATTCCATATCATATACTAATACCATTCATGTTATTTATATACTCAGGAGTCGCAGATCGTAGAGTTCGGACAAAGCTGAAAGAGCGCATGTATACACTCCCGCCACAAAGTATACATGCCGATGTTTTAATGCGCATGTAAAACAATCTGGCGCCCCGCCACTGAAATCAACATAATCCCCATCAACTTGTACGGGTTACTGCCAGCGCGAAACGAAGTGTACGCTAATTCCTTAAGCCCGTACAGATTTTGTCTTGATCATGTAGATTTCTTGCTGCATGAATCATCCTTCAAAATCTCACACTCGTTCAAACCCCACCTATGCAAACATCCCGACATTGTGAGTCGTGTGCTCTGTTGCATGTGGACTCTAGCATAGTGAGCCTCGCAGAAGTGTTAACTCAGTTGACGTACTCTACAATGGGAGCCTATACTTATAGGAGGGTCTGGAAGCGCCGCATTTAGTGAACTAAAGAACCCCCCCCCCCCGAGAGCACTTACATAACTCCTTCTGTATGCTTTATTTCTTCTCGAAAAGTAGAGCCACGTAATGTGTGAGTGCTATGCCCTGTATTTTTGCATGTGAAGGAAAGATATCGTCGGATTCCTCATCAGGATAGTGCATTGCAAGCGGTACTCAATCACTCACTTCTTGCACCCTATCAGATTCTGAAATCACTGATGCAGAGGCCTCAGACGTTCCGACATCCGTCTTCATGTGTTTGTTCGCAACAAATTGTACTCTTACATCAGTAAGCTTGCGCACACTGTCAAACTTGTCGCACTCCAGTCTTTGGCCCCCTCAGCGCATGTAACCTTCCCCACGACCAATCAACAACGCTTCTCTGATATCCGCTCTCGCCTCAGACAATATCAAGTTACTCCACAGATAACCTGTATGTTCCCAAGCCGCGAGAAGAGGCATTACCCTATGCTCATTGTCGCCAAGATCTTATTTATCACTATAAGCATTTTGTCGTGGCTTCGCCACGGTCCACTATGCTCATCTCACCTCCACGCTTCACCCACACACAAAGATCTTTTCTTCTCTAGTCTCCGCGTGCTAGGTATTAATACTGTGGACTGCTCATATATTTGTTCAGTGTAGTCACCTCTATACTCCCATAGCACTCTTCTCGCCGCCTAAATGTCTTCTACTCTCGACTAAATTGATTAACGCTCCAAGAAAACAAAATCCTGTGCACTCCGTACTCGTATAATGTGCAAGACACCTTAGTGGTCACTCCTAGATCTCGAGACTCCCGCGTCTCCTACAAGTAGCCTCTTCCACCCGTATATGTGTCAACCCCCTGTTCTCTGCACTCGAACAATAGACATCAGTATGAAGAACCTCCTGCCCCCGACCCGCCCCCCTCTTATCCAACCCCCAATTCTCCTCTCCCCTCCCAAGATACTTGTGGTCACTATGTTAGTTAGCATACCAAATGCTAGCAATCTGACAGTGCGTGTTATGTGCCCAATTGTTGTGCGTGATCAGGAGATATTGTCTGTTCGCATTTCTAACATACGTCGAATGTATGCTGTATGACTATGCCATTACTGTCACTCCTATATCTATAAAGAATTAACCATGCGCGTTCTCCCCATGCGTAGGCTCTCTGAGTTACGGGAAACGGATATCTCCAGACAGCCTATTGACGCGCCACTCGAATCAAGTAAGCCCTTGCGTCTCACGCTCATCTCCTAAGAACTCCTGATCGCTCCGACGAAGTCCGTTTTGATTCCCCCCTGCTCCCCTCCGTCACCCGCCATCGTGCCACACTCGAAGAACGACTATCTATGGACTGTATACCACAACGAATCCCGACCTATTAACACAAATCCTCATGCTCAATCAAAACTCTAGCCTCTCAGAAGAAATTCTACACCCACTTAGCACGCCCACCCGCGTCGCTGATATAGCGTCCTGTACATATACACTCAACCCCATAGCCCCTCTCTCCCCAGATACTCACTCGCCCTATCCACTCGTAGCACTCATGTTAATTCCTATCATGTCCCAGAAATTCTCTGTGAGTTTCAGATAGACGCATGTTGTCGACTACCAAAATCCTATTCTTCTTCCGCAATTGACCATCCCGAGCTGCCCCCCGCCTAGTAGCGGACCTAACCACTCCGTAGATAACAAGTATTGTATGCCAGAGACTCAAATGCAGCACCTAGAACCCCCCTGCAATGCACGCCCCCCTCAACTTTGACGCCCTACGCCCACAATACCCACTAACCATTGCACAACGCCCCTCCCCCAACCATTGAAACATCCCTCTACTCCGCAGCGATCCCAAACCCCCCCAGCCCCCGTCCCCGTGCCAAAGCCTCTATCCTTCTTTCTCAGCAACACCCTTGATCTAACCATCCCTTCCATAATCAAACGCCTCAGCCTGACCCAAGCGAAACCTACAACCCCCAATATAGACTGTCGGACACAAAGACACACATCAGTGCAATAGATTTCTCCCCTGAACGAGAACTCTCCATCGCCTTCCTGATATTCTACCCATAGCACGAGGACTCCAAGTATACTCCACTAGAATAGAGCACCAAGACCCAGATCGCGCACATCAAACCAAACTAACCAACCACCCAACCTGAGCATGTAGTATGACAATATACTAGCAAAGCACAGCACCACAAGATGAATACCTCCAGCAAAACCACAGACATACCCCACAATTCACCCCCCCTACACAACCCCAAGCACTAGCCGCGCGCCGACAGCCCATTGCACCTCCATCCGCTCCCCACACGACGTCCCCCCTGCCTCAACACCTAGCCCACACCTAACGCCAAATATAGACAACTTCCCCCTTCACCCTCCTCATATCCCACAACGAGCAGCGTATCCATCTAGTACGTGTCACCCACCCAATTCACCATGCGTGCAGTTAAATCACCACCCATCAGCAAGATATCTGAACTTGAAACTCACTCACCCCCTTACTCTAAGATCAAACCCCCCAACCAACCTCTTTCATCCATCCAACATAGTCCCTTCCCAACGCCTTCTGACCATATCCCCCAACGCTAATCGCAAACACAAAACCTCGCCAACCCTTTATTTCTACACAAACTTACCCCCAACGACTAAAAATGGTCCCCGCACCAAAGTAGAACCATGCTCCTTGATCCCAAATTCATTGAGGTCTTGTGGTATTCTATTCCTCACGTTCTCTAACCCAAATCCGTCGCCACTGCTCTAACATGCTCACCATCGTCCATCTACCACTTCCTACGTAACCACAACAGACCAACTATCCCACAAACTTATATATTTCTATGTCTCTTTAATACCCCCTATTACACTCAATGGTGCCTGAACCCCTACTGCACCCAGTGTAACACTTTGACACCCAGACGTCACTCTCCATCTCCACCCCTCCACAATGAACAACACGCCTGCCCCATTATCCCCCAGTCAGCCCACCTCTAATGTGACAGTATCAATCCTCCTTGGATCAAACCACTACTCATCCTGTCTCCCTACCGCCCTCCGTCCCATGTTACATGCCCCCATCCGCAGCCGGAAAACGTTAACTAACCCTGCGTGCAGTTTGTTAACTCTTCAAAATCCAAAGTACAACATTGAACTGACCCCAGTCCAGACCACGACCACCGACATCCGCCCTCGTCACTAGCACCCCTATCTGTCCGAACCATCGCGCACCCCTTGCGCAAAAACATATTATCAACCTTTAAAGGTAGGCGATGTTTCATACCCGCAATCACCCTCCCGACCCCCAACACCCCCCTCCCCCAAACCCACCGACCCCACGCACCCCCAACCCCCCACAATTCTATGGCTGTTCACGTCCGATACATAGACCCATACCCATGCCACAGATTCTGAACATGACGCTTAGGTTCTCCCTCGATCCACCCATAACCGCATCCCGGCCACCCACCTCCAACATCCAGTCAATCCCATAATACACCCCCCAACTGCCTCCCACGACTGACCCCACGGTTCAACTCACGTCACTGCCTTACTCACGACCACCAAAACCCAATCCCAATGCCAAAAAACCCCCAATAAACCAAAACTACAATCCTATACCCAATCCCCATAATCCCCCCCCAACCCCCATACCAAACAAGACAACCGAAAACGCCGCAGCAACCATGAACCCCCCCCCCCACCAAAACCCCACGACCTCTCTAAACTCCCCATATATAAAACTCACGACTCCTGGCCACTCCCCCCCTGCCGACCGCCCGCTAGCCTCGCCTCCAGTGACCACAGAGGAGATCAAAGCTCAAATATCCAAATCCTCCACCGACCCTCCAGGCTCCATACCAAAGTCACAATACCTCTTACAAAGATCAAGTAAACGAGACAATAAACAGTCTGTCCTCCTACGTATCTCTAACATAAACAATGGAACCGTGAAACACAGAACACGCCGCTGTAGTAAAAGAAATCTAAGCTCCAAGTTCCATATCCGTCTTGTAGACCGCAATCTAACCTCTCTTAACACAAGGTATCGCCGCAACCCCAAATCCACATCGCACCGCCGAGTAAAATAGTCAGTACATGGCATACTAGTAGCCCCACTCAACCTTTCCAGCGAAATATAAAGTCTCAGATATATATGATCGCCAGACGTACATTTGATCGCTTAAGGAGTCTTCTCTGCGTGCGCCCAGACACTACGCCCCGCTCCTCCTATTCCGTACCAAGAGACAACGCGTACAGCTCCACCACTCAATCATGATTAATCGCGTTGTACCTCCCGCGACCACAATCTAGATAAACCCACCCAGAGATGCATACAACTCGATTATCTCCTCGAAAGCTCCCTATATCTCGCACTTATTGCCAGAACTCTCCAACCACCAAGCCGTAATTTATGAACAAGCAAACCGTCCGCAACGCTCGCGCCGCAAAGCCTCCCCTGGTCCACCACCACGCGTCACATAGTACTAGATGACTGTGCCCATCTCCTCCATCGCCCCTATCAGTGTTAACCTTTCAAAAGTGCCTAGTTGCTTCCCCCACTGCACCCCCCCCAATCTGTACTCACTCAATCCCCACTAACCCCAACCTAGACACACCATACCCTTGTGAGCCGAAGCAGACCATGGCGCCGACATGTACCCTAGACCCAACTCCAGCAATATATGAGCTCAAATGTCTCAAATAATTGACTCTCCACACTCACGTAAATAAGGCCACTCTCACGTAAGAGACCAGAAAATCCCCCTACCCCCCAACAAAAATAATCAACCCATAACCAACCAAACTAAGCTACAACTCAAACCTATCCATTTAATGAACCTAGATAACTCAACCTATATTCACCTTCATTCGCCAACACCCCACAAATTAAAAAATTGGATGAGAAATACCCCTACACTTATCTTGTGCCACTTGTCTCTCTGTTGACATTCTATGCCACGATCTGCCTGAATGTCAGAAATAATATGAGACCATACTAACAAACCCCCTCCAAACCACGATATGGCACCCAATCACTGACAAACTCCAGCAGGCACTTCTACTCTACTCCCTTTCTACCAGAGAACACTCTTTGGTATAATAGACGCCTACGAGCGAGAGAGTTCCAGCTCTCTTGTACCCACACTGCCGTCACTCTATAACCTATGCTGACGACAGCTGTAGCTCTATACACGTCCCCGCTCCAAACGATTAGATGAAGCATGCGTCTCATTTCCCACACATCTCCATCAGGACAACACCCCCTTAACAGTAGATCATCCAAAGCCTTGGGATATTACTGAATAGAAGAAGCGATCCATGGAGCCACCCCCTCCTGACTGCTACATCCCGGCCACCGACCACCCAACCCCTCCCCCGTCGTCACAGCAACGACTCAACACCCACTCCTCTCGCCACAAGGACTCTCGCATCGCATACACAAAGCGTTCCTCACAGCTTTCATATCCCAACGCTCTACTCAGCCTCTCACAACACCTTATCAAAGACACAATTCACACGCTCCTAAATCAGTCAATAGCGAACTACATATACTGTACGCATATAACCGATGCTCCTAATGTTCTTTCGATATCCCCGATGATTAAAGCCACTCAAGACGCGTAACGTATCCCACACCTCCTCCCTGCTAACCCACCCTCCTCACCTCCCCCCGTTTTTTTTTTTCCCTAATATTCCACACATACCGCGCATCTAGACCATGGACCTATCCTCAAGAGCATTGTCCTACCCACAAATAACACTAATCCCACATATCTTAGAGTCCTATCTCGCCTCCGCCGAAACCTTATAACTAGATAATCCACCTCTATACCATACGGCCATCAGCCACGATCCATGCCTATCACCCCACACTATCTATGAGCATACCTGTATAAACACTACTACAGAATAAAATGTTATGACCTCCAAGATCCCTTCTCGATCATAAGCTCCTAATTTATCTCGGCGCTCCTTCAAAGTATCTCGCCTAATCGCGAAATAATGTACTGCCATTAAAGCACTTTAATATGATGCGAATATAACTTGTCCCCTCAAAAACACATCGTCCCTCAAAGAAACAACTGAGCTCAACAATAGTCTCATCACGAGATAATATGTCGCTATCTACAAACACTTCTTATCACTCAGAAAGTCACTCACATCAGTGTGGCACAACCTTCGTGTCTATATCTCTAATCCCTAACACGAGTAACTGCTTCGAGAGCCCACCTATTGGCCATATTGTAGATCTATAATATGTATAGCCAGACTGTTCCCCCCCGCACAGACAAAACCAGAACTACTTTTAGCTAGCCTGATCTCACTCAACATACCTCACCAGCCAGAAATCCAACCATGACTTATAAATAGGCACCTTAAGTCATTTCTGCCACCACCCTCTCGCCCATCGTAATACTCGGCCCAGTGATACTCACCACAATGTATGTACGCTTTCTTCTTTTTCCACCTCTCTGCCCCACTCGAAAGAAGAGTAAAACCATCTCAATGCCATAGGGACAAGCAAACCATCATCATCTGCCCCAACGCTGGACCCGCACGCCTACCCCACCACCCCCGCCTCCCCCTCTCTCCCACTTACATTAAAACACCACGCCTGTAAATAAATTCCCATTCTTGACAGACAGTGCACAAACTAGGCTAACCTAACGCAGAGTGGTGGATATTTTGACAGGTATAATTGAATTACGCTTTGTCGTGTGTGTGACGGCGAAGAGTGGGAGGACAAAGATGTGGTAAAGGTACAGGTTCAGTCTGACATGCGCCCCTAGATGGCAGGGTCGTGCGGTGACATTTCGTACGACTTGCAGGCAGATAGTGCACACAGTAAGGGATGTCGCCATTGAGAATCCTATTTTTCTCGAGAGAGTCGTTTCCAGCTCAAAAACACATACAGAGACACACACCAGCCCCGCGCCCCAACCGACAAGCTATTCACAGCAATGACCGTGCCAAACCAACACCACACAATTCATCGCCCCCCCACAATCCCCCCTCCTCCTCCCACCCAACATACATACTACATAAAACTCTGCCTAACTACACAACCTCTGCACAAGCTACGATTGTCCCTCCTGCCCCGCTTCACCACTCCGCCCCTGCATCACACCCCATGTGGATTAACTCTTATGTCTTTAATACTCGAAACTACACAAAACTGCTTGCTCTGTGGCCATGTTCTACAGGGCACGGTCCTCTGGTCTCTGTTGCGTTGATGACCATGTTAAGAAATGATATACGGGCCGGAAGCCGAATTCGTATGACTCTCATCACTAACTCAAAGCTATATGGGTTAATGTGGGAACTTTCAAAACAACATGTCGAATTCTTCATGTGAACTCGTTTTTTCTTGTCTGAAGGTGTTGTTTTGTATGTTGTATCTTAATCATCAAGATGCTGGATCGCAAGAAGAAGAAGAAAGAAGATCCGCAGTGAAGAAATTTGCAATATGTTTCTAATAATGAGGGCTGGTAGTGGACTTATAAGGAAAAATTGGAAAATTTGGTTATGATAAGATAATGTCATTGATATTTCCAAAAGCTTACACCATGGAAGACTATATTAGGAGTTTGGGATTCATTTTAGGAAAATTTTTTTGAATTGGGTTGTTGGTGGTAGAAACCTTATTTGTGAGAAAGTAGCCTCTCATAGTTTGCAAACGAGAAGCAAATATTTTTACGCCGAGTTCAGTGATAATGAGAAGTGCTTGTTATGTGATTTTGTGTTATTTAATGAATAATTTGGCTCAATGCGCTACACCAGTAGATGAACGAGAATGGCAATCATCTGATGGGACAACTAAGAGACTAGTACCAAGCAGCAAAGGACAGCGCCTAATAATTGCACATGCAGGAAGCAGCCATCATGGGCTTCTAAATATACTGAACTCACATGTGTTTCAAAATCCACAGATAATATGGGATTATCATACAGAGATGAATGGCATGATATTTCAAGATTGGATTGTGAATCATGTACTTCCTTCCTTGGATAGACCGTCGTGTTTGATAATGGGAACGTTATCACAACGTTGTGGCACCCAGAAGTTAAAGTTTCCTATTTCATCAGAAATAGTACTAAAGATGTAATAAAGATTTGGCTGACCAAAAACGACATTCCATTCGACGAAATGTCCCTGAAGCCTGAATTACTTGGAATTGCAAAAATGACACAACATACAAAGATATTTCACATAGACAAGGCAATCCATGAACATGGTCACAGATGTTTAAGATTGCCTCCTTACCATTCTCACTTAAACCCAATAGAATTAGTCTGGGCTAAAATTAAGGAACAGGTAGCAACAGAAAATAGAACGTTCAAATTAAAAGATGTTGAAATACTTACAAAAGCAGCCATCTCCAATATAGCCAGGGATTATTGGAAGAAATGTGAGAACCATGTGTTACAAGAGGAAGGGGAATATTGGAAGAATGATGGTTTGTCCTTCATTCAGCCGAGATTGATTATCAATTTCTCAGAGACATCTGATTATGATTCGGATGAAGTTTAATTTCTTTAAAGATGACCTTACCGTTATTTACAAGCACATTAGAGGAGCAACGTTCCATTATGATATTTATGAACCGCAAAGAGGTGATACCTATTAAAATAATTAGATCAATAAAGGTCCAGTTTGGTAGCGCATTAAATGTCAATGACAAACAATGTCACGAGTATCTCCCATGCAGATCATTTAAGAAATCATCTTCAACAGGTATTCATATGCAAATGTGATGGCCACATTATTGTAATAGTAGACACGCCTATGCCTATTCAATTCACAAAATCTGTGACTGAAGTGGTAAAATTTCTTTTCTCGATACAGAATAATTAGTATGCCGACAAAGATCAAAGGATTTCATTCGTTTATGGGAACTGGACAAGATGCACAGATATAAAGTATATATTTGTTGGGTCTAACCCAATATAACATCGTATGCAAAAAATGGCATTAATACATTCGACGGTTAATCAGATAATTACATTTGAAGTTGGGCAAAGCTAGTGAAACGTGCTATAGCGAAATTAAACAAAGTTAAAATGTCCAGTTAATGTTATAGTATGGCTCTGGGACCTCAAGACGCAGCAATAGAGACCGCAGTCAGCGACTCATAGCTTGACTGCCTGCGTCAGGACCAGCGAACCAGAGCTGGTCAAGACCGCACTCCACCTCCACGTGGTGGTCCTGGAAACAGTCTGCAGCTGTGCAGGCTGGCTGAGCGAGTGTGGATCGAAATGGGAAGGCAAACCCGGTCCTAAAAAATGCCGTGCAGAAGTCGGATGTGGCGACCGAAAGGTGCAGATATCACAGCTACGTTGTAAACAGACACAACGCAACCACCGTCCTTTTCAGGGCGAACGAAGAAGAAGAAGAAGAAGAAGTATAGCTCTGAAACTTATGAACTCTAATGTCAAGTCAATCCAAACTGTATGGCTCTGAAATATATATGAACTCTAATGTCAAGTCAGTCCAACTGTATGGCTCTGAAATATCTGAACACCAATGTCAAGTCAATCCTATGTATGGCTCTGAAATATATATGAACTATAATGACATGTCAGTCCTACTGCATGGCTCTGAAATATCTGACCTCTAATGTCAAGTCAATCCTAATGTATGGCTCTGAAATATGTAAGAACTCTAATGTCAAGTCAGTCCTACTGTATGGCTCTGAAATATATATTAACTCTAATGTCGTCAGTCACTATTATATGGCTCTGATATCTTTGAACTCTAATGTCTAGTCAGTCCTATTGTATGGCTCTGATATATATGAACTCTTAATCTCAAGTGAATCCAACTGTATGGCTATGAAATGCATATATATGATCTCTAATGTCAAGTTCTACGATTATAAATCAACCATATCGATTGGAGGCCGACCTCTGTGTAATCTACGTTTTGCTGATGATATTGATCTGATAGCTGGAACAGAATCAGAACTTCAAGACCTTACCTCTAGACTGGAGAAAGTAACAAGAACATATGGGATGGAAATTAATATAGAAAAAAGCAAGATATTGGTGAATAGCCATAAGAAACATGTTCCGACCAACATTACGTTAAATGGGCAAACGTTAGAAGAAGTTAACACCTTTAAATATCTCGGGTCCACTATATGTAGTGATGGAAGATCAAATAAAGAAATCAAGACAAGACTTGAGATGGCCTCAGCTGCCATGACAAGGTTGAATGTGATCTGGAAAAGTAACATCAGTTTTCCTGTGAAGATCAAATTATACAAATCACTTGTATTATCTATTCTCTTGTATGGGTGTGAGGGCTGGACACTCACTGCAGATACGGAGCGAAGGATTCAGGCTTTCGAGCATAAATGTTATAGAAGAATTTTGCGCATTTGCTATAAAGAGCACAAAACAAATGTCTATGTTAGAGAGAAGATAAACACCTATGCAGGCCATCAAGAACCACTTTTGTCAATAGTGAAACGTCGAAAGCTTGCCTGGTTTGGGCATGTAACTCGTCATGACTCCCTTTCGAAAACGATCCTCCAGGGAACAGTCGAAGGTAAACGGAGAAGAGGAAGGCAAAGAAAATCCTGGGCTGATAACATCAAAGAAATGGGCAGGACACGGTTTCTCCACACTTGTACGCTTTGCTGAGAATAGAGAGCAGTGGAGGACCCTGTCTGCTGATGCTTCCACCATGGAAAAACCCCTACGACCCATGATGGGTTATGGGTTGAGATGAGATGAGATGAATGTCAAGTCAGTCCTATTGTATGGCTCTGACATATATATGAACTCTTAATCTCAAGTGAATCCTACTGTATGGCTCTGAAATAAATATATATGAACTCTAATATCAAGTCAGTTCTATTGTATGGGCTGAAGAGAAGTTCTAGCCACTCCTAACTCCACTGTTTTCTCAACCTTCCTCGAGCTCCACTTGATAATAATTTTAGAATGTTTTGAAAATGTTCAGACACCTGGGCACTCTGCAATGGTCTGCACTTCTGTCAGTTATAAAAGCTTTAAAAATAATGTCATAAGTTGTCTCACCTGGAAAAGAAAAAAAAGAGAGAGAGAGGCAGGGAGAGATAGCAAGCGAGACAATCACTACTGGAAAAAAACAAAACAAATAAAAACTTCTTGCTTAAAAATGATTGCTTCTGATCAATTCAACTCAAACATGGTTAAAAAAGCAGAAAATAAATATTAGACAAACATAAAGGTATGTTATCAGGCACTCGTAAGAAATAAAGAAGTAGAACACTAGACAACAGAAAAACAACAGACGTGAGTGGCTTACTAGGACTTGAACCCAGGACCTTCCGTGCGACAACACCGCCTAGCTATGCAAGCGAATCACACTATCCTCCCGGCCATCTAGGCATCACCAAAAAATAATGCTTCGATGACTGGTCATTAGTGCGAACCGCAAGACACAACACCGGAAGTTTACAATGGGCAGCCCAGCCTATGAATGACGTTATCACTTCTGTTGTTCCCATTATACAGTATAGGTCAGTCCACACAAGACAGAGACCTTAATACTGTGTCTAGTAAATGATAGCACGTCTGTTGTTTTTCCGTTGTCTGGTGTTCTACTTCTTTATTTCTTACGAGTGCCTGATAACATACCTTTATGTCTGTCTAATATTTATTTACTGTTTACAGGCCTCGGGTTTCCCTTCCTTATGTGTTATAAATGTTTAAAAAAGCAGAGCACAACCATAAGAAGTTACCTCTGAGCTTCAGATGGGTTCTGTATAAAAGCCTTCTCCCCATCAATGATGTGTCGCTTCAGCCTGTGGGACAGCATGCCTGGAGTATTGAAAGAAGATTCAGTTTCAACCTCATCAAAAGCACACATACACTTACAGAAGCACATCTTCCAGACGATTCCTCTATCACAATTTCTTTGTTTTCCCAGCAGTTCGATATCAAAATAAAGACTACAAAAGGCAACAGGAGCCTTTATTGCATTGGGAAGCACATGGAGATCAAAGGACATCAAGTCCAAAACAAAAATTTGAATCTTAAACTCAAATGTTAAGTCCGTCCTACTGTAAAGGTAAAGGCAGGCACATAGCAGATACTGCCATAGGGGAGTGAAGTGTTATAGACTTCACCATACTAGGTCCTAAAAAATAAAAATAAAAAAAATTCACTGAATCTTTTGGCCGAATACCATCACCAACCAAGATCTGCTTACTCGGAGCAAGCAAGAGGACATGCACACCATCATAGCTGACAGACGCTGGAGCTGGGTTGGCCATGTCCTCAGAAGAGACCCCGATGCCATCAAAGAACAGCTATGCTATGGACCCCTGAAGGAAAGTGAAAGAGAGGCCGACCAAAAACAACCTGGCGGAGGACTGTAGAGGCTGAGATGCAAAGAATGAACCAGAGTTGGGGCACTGTACGAAGGATGGCCACCGACCGAGCAAAGTGGAATCAATTTGTTGTTGCCCTACAAGACGCCACTAGGCATGATGGCCACTGACTGCTTTGACGGTCGGCGGCTAAGGATCAAAGAAGAAGAATACTAGGTCCAGCATCGAGAGATGGGGGTGACCAGTTCCCTTCCTCACTGCCTTTTCCTTCCCCAACTCAAGTCCCCATTACAACTGGGTAGACTGGAGCATGATTGAAACCCAGCACCTTTGCCGCAGGAGACCAATGCTCTAACCATGGTACGACAAGGTCACCAATGTGGAAACCAGACAAGGATAGCACAACAAGAGATGAGAAGACGCTCCAAGGCAACACTAGGCAAGTCCTTGTTCTGGAATCCCTCAAGTGAAAGAAGCCGTGGTAGACTGACAAACACATGGAGAAGAGAACTGGAGACAGTAATTCTTCTTCCTCGTTCACCCTCAGACTTCTACATTAATGACTCTAATAAAGGCAGTAGTCAGCTCAAGGTTCCTAACATCTCGTTAGCCCTCAGACTTCTACATTAATGACTCTAATAAAGGCAGTAGTCAGCTTAAGGTTCCTGACATCTCGTTAGCCCTCAGACTTCTACATTAATGACTCTAACAAAGGCAGTAGTCAGCTCAAGGTTCCTAACATCTCGTTAGCCCTCAGACTTCTACATTAATGACTCTAATAAAGGCAGTAGTCAGCTTAAGGTTCCTGACATCTCGTTAGCCCTCAGACTTCTACATTAATGACTCTAATAAAGGCAGTAGTCAGCTCAAGGTTCCTAACATCTCGTTAGCCCTCAGACTTCTACATTAATGACTCTAATAAAGGCAGTAGTCAGCTCAAGGTTCCTGATATCTCGTTAGCCCTCAGACTTCTACATTAATGACTCTAATAAAGGCAGTAGTCAGCTCAAGGTTCCTAACATCTCGTTAGCCCTCAGACTTCTACATTAATGACTCTAATAAAGGCAGTAGTCAGCTTAAGGTTCCTGACATCTCGTTAGCCCTCAGACTTCTACATTAATGACTCTAATAAAGGCAGTAGTCAGCTCAAGGTTCCTAACATCTCGTTAGCCCTCAGACTTCTACATTAATGACTCTAATAAAGGCAGTAGTCAGCTCAAGGTTCCTGACATCTCGTTCGCCCTCAGACTTCTACATTAATGACTCTAATAAAGGCAGTAGTCAGCTCAAGGTTCCTAACATCTCGTTAGCCCTCAGACTTCTACATTAATGACTCTAATAAAGGCAGTAGCTCAAGGTTCCTATCATCTCGTTAGCCCTCAGACTTCTACATTAATGACTCTAATAAAGGCAGTAGTCAGCTCAAGGTTCCTAACATCTCATTAGCCCTCAGACTTCTACATTAATAGTCAGCTCAAGGTTCCTGACATCTCGTTCGCCCTCAGACTTCTACATTAATGACTCTAATAAAGGCAGTAGTCAGCTCAAGGTTCCTAACATCTCGTTAGCCCTCAGACTTCTACATTAATGACTCTAATAAAGGCAGTAGCTCAAGGTTCCTATCATCTCGTTAGCCCTCAGACTTCTACATTAATGACTCTAATAAAGGCAGTAGTCAGCTCAAGGTTCCTGACATCTCGTTCGCCCTCAGACTTCTACATTAATGACTCTAATAAAGGCAGTAGTCAGCTCAAGGTTCCTAACATCTCGTTAGCCCTCAGACTTCTACATTAATGACTCTAATAAAGGCAGTAGCTCAAGGTTCCTATCATCTCGTTAGCCCTCAGACTTCTACATTAATGACTCTAATAAAGGCAGTAGTCAGCTCAAGGTTCCTAACATCTCGTTAGCCCTCAGACTTCTACATTAATGACTCTAATAAAGGCAGTAGTCAGCTCAAGGTTCCTAACATCTCGTTAGCCCTCAGACTTCTACATTAATGACTCTAATAAAGGCAGTAGTCAGCTCAAGGTTCCTAACATCTCGTTAGCCCTCAGACTTCTACATTAATGACTCTAATAAAGGCACAAGGTTCTTGACATCTCTAGTTTTTTGTGGAGAGAAAGTGGGTTGTTGCCACATGCCACTACGTTCACTGCTGCTGCTGTTGTTGTGTAACTAGGGCTGCTGAGCTTTACGCTCTTATGCAGCTGTCACAGTGTGATGAACACAGCTGTGGACTGGCAGTGCTCCGCTGGGGGCGGGTACATAATGTCAGTCGGGTATGAGACGTGTTCTCATACACATAACTTAACAACAGAGACTGCGAGGTCAGCAGGTCAGAGGTGAATGCAAGGGGCGTTCTGATTGGGGCAGTCAAGAGGAGAGCGGGGAGATTTGTGGTCATGATGGCGGACGTGAACTGTCGAGTGCAAGTCGATATTTATTTGTGACAACATAATGCACTTTGTTATCTGGGATTTTCATTAATGTGTTACACTTCACGGACTATGTATATTGTTGTATCTTTGTGGTGACAAGTATTTAAATACATAAGTCAGAGTTGGGAATACTGATAGTGTTGGTTATTCCTTGAATGTGTTTGACTCCACCCCTCTCTCTCTCTCGTGTGTAGTATTTCGAGGACTAAGGCATAGGTGTATTTAATACAAAATACTCTGTGTCAGCTGGGGAGCTCGTATTTCGGTCCTCAAGTTTGATTATCTTTTCATATGCTGATGAAAAATAGTAAGTGTAAATTTCCTACTGGTATGAGTTTCAGTGCAGCGCCAGGTCAGAAATCTATTTTGGATCACGTACATCGCAGACCTGTTTGTCATTCACGCAGTTGTCAGGTACTTTTTTGAATAGTGAGTCACGGGTCACGGATTAGCGATACACAGTGAAGGGTGGTATTTTTTTGCCACGAGTGATTTTCAGTTCACGAACGGTGTTGCAAGTTTAAAATTTTGGAGGTGTGATAGAGGAGTATAAAGAATTATGTCTTTCATTAAGGATGTAGCGAGAGCGAAAATACAAGGCAGTATTTTTTATTAACAGTACGCTGCCACTTTACATGTGCTATAGCGTATAAGGACATTTGTGGCTCTTTGCAAGTTGAAGCGTCTGACTGGTCAAGAGTAGAGGCCGCTGCAGCGCCGTTTGAAAGCCAACAGTGGGACAGTGTTGCCACTACACAGTGTTTACTGGCTCAGGAGACGACGTACCTGTAGAAATCAAGTGGTTGAGTCTGCTTGTGGAACGGTGTGCAGGCCGAACACGGGAACTGGTGCATTACAGTATCAATATTTTACACAGGGTCGTTACGGAGGTTGCCAGAAGCTGAACAGTACCAGATTTACGTTACGATCGTTGCCGTATACAAAACATTGCAGTCCATCATCAAATTCTGTATGGAACTTTTTCTCACGTAGAAGACTGCACTACACCCAGGGTTCATAGCAAATTTCTTCAAGCATTTTCCAGGCTTTTTCCAGGTTTTTCCAGGTCCAGCACGTAATTTTAAAGGATGGGAAACTAATATTTTCCTCATCTAATTTTCTCAGATATAATTATCACTTTGCTGACCAGCAATCCAGAGCATTACCGTCTCCCATTACCAATGGTGTTTGCAGATTTTTTTTAAAAGAACTGTTTTTTTTAATAAAATTCATAAAAGATTGAAAAACATACATCTTTTCCAAGTTTTTAGTAAATTTGTTCAACGTCAGCGCAATAAAGTGTTAGTGACATGGATGGTAATGAATAAAATAAGCTTGATTGACATATTGATTTAACGATTAACCATGTATATCAACATAAAAGGCTAATAAAATTGTGAATAAAATGCAAAAAAAAATGTATTTTTCGTGTTCGTCTTTTTTAAATGTATTCTGCGTCTGTGGCATCTGACAATGAGCGTTTTTAAATGTTTGAGTAGTTACGTACCTCTAGTTGTAGTCTGAGCTGCTTTTTTCATTAACTGGGGTTGAAGTTGTAGCTGACAGCCGATAGGATAGTCTGGCGCTCTCTCTTCCAAACCTCTACACCTCATGGTAGAAGGGGAACGACTAAGTAAGTAAGTAAGAAGTTGTAGCTGTAGGTCTCTGCAAGAGTCTTTGTCTGGATCGTTGATAATCCTTGACTGTGTGGTATAACTTGAAGCGGGGTATCAGGCATACAGGTACATTGCAATCTGGGCAGTACATGCAAGTCTGGCTTCTGTTCCCTGCAGCATTACACACTTTACAGTCTGGTTTGTACCTTGCCCTTTCATATTTATCAATGAAGTGGTGCTCAGTAAGTCGTGTTGTTGTGACCTGTGGTTTTGATGGTGTCACATTGCGTAGAAGAATAGCAGGTTCAATAAGAGTTATACTGACATCCTGATCTTTGCTTTGATCTTTTTTTGTAGAGTTGGCAGTGTTGTAGTTATGTGCTCATTGACCAGGACAGTTTCTTGTTTATATTATCATTGTATCATGCCAGGTGACTGTCGGCATGCCTTATCTTCTGTCGCACAAAACACAGGATGATTTGTCTTTTTTCAATTTGAGTTGTTTTTTCTTCAGTGCTACAGGAAAATGCTACCTATTTTCAGCTACTGTTCCAAATGCACCAATCTGAATTTCAGGTCTTGAAATAAAGGTGAAGGCTGAGTAAAGACTACCACAGAAGAAAATATGTCCCATGTTGCCTATCCATCAAGAAGATCTTTGACAACCCTGACAGTTGCCCCAACACAACCTTCAAATCAATGGACATATATTCAGTTGTGGCACCATGAACTTTGTGCAGCCCACAGCTTCCAACATTCAGTAGTTCTATGCCATAGTTCTGGTTCAGTAGCACATTAATTTTGTCATGAAAAGACCAATTTACATTAGGGCCATCCATGGACAGTTGGAGAAAATGTCCTAAATTTAATGATGAGCATGCATCATCAAATGCAGTCTGCATATCAAGAGCTCTAGCATGTCCAAGAAACTTTGATGTTAGATAATGTGCTTGTATCACATTCACATCCCAGAAACGAACATGGAAATCCATTTGCTTTCGCTGCATTGATTTGTTCATGCTTTCATCAAACAGAACAATGTAACTGTTCTTGCTAAGCTGGCTCTCAAGATGTCAGGTGAAATATGGAGCCAGTCCAAAAGAGGCCAGGTAGAAAGTTTTCCTTTCAGATAGACCAAACTGTCTGGCAATAGAACTATCAGGAAACATTTTCTGAAAAATTTTATTAATTCCTGTATTTGAATTAAAACTATGGTGACTTTTCACTGAAAAAAGAGTCCAAATAATCTCAGTTCTGAGAGTTTCTTCCTTGGTCACAAATGATGTCACTCTGTAGGTCTCCTAGTAGTGTTAGACGTTTTTGACGTGTCCGAGGAAGTAGTGTCGGAGGGAGTAGTGTTAGATGGTTTTGATATTTCTGAGGGAAAAACTGCTCCTTGGGGTTGTGTTCTTTTCTGTTTAAAAAAAAAAAAGGAACACAAATAACTTATGAGTAGGCCTAAGCTATGTATATTTACCAAGTCAACGTTCTAAACGCATGAATAATAAAGTCAAACAATATTTAACCAGAACAAGAAAAGTTAATATATAGTAATTGGGAGGGTGAAGGTATGATGATATTCTTATAGGATATGTGAAAATCAATTAAATATCTAACTGGCAACAGCATGTCTTTACCCCTTCCCCATCTTTACTATCTTTGTTTGGTGTTTTTGTTGAATTTTGTTTTGTTTTATCTCGTTTGTTTGTTTAGATATTTTTAAAAATTTTATTTAATTTTACTTCTTCTTCCGTCCTTAGCCAAAGACCGACCAAGCTTAATTTTACTTATTTACCTATTTATTTTTAAATTAACATAGGCCTATACTATGCACAAATTTGGTAGTCTAATTTTCATGCATCCTAATTAGGCCCTACAGTGATTTAACATAAGTTATGGCACTTTCATGAATCAGCGGTTATTCATGTTATCTGGAATTGAAAACATGTAGACCTATCCTAATTATAGGCCCCTAACCCTTCAGAAGTTGAACGAGATATGTCCCTTTAGGCTGTCATTAAGAAAAAAATCATTCAAAATATATTTATTTCCAAAGAATGAACAGTGGGACATGGGTCTGATAACAGGGTATATGATATGGAATCGCCATCAATTTCTATTCCTGACAATCTTAAACTGTGTCAAAGATGTTCCCGTAAACAGTTGTAAACTAAGAAATTTCATTCAAACACCAGGCCTATAAATTTTGGCCATGGTTAAAAGTAAAA
Source organism: Oreohelix idahoensis (assembly GCA_024509875.1). Classification (NCBI taxonomy): domain Eukaryota; kingdom Metazoa; phylum Mollusca; class Gastropoda; order Stylommatophora; family Oreohelicidae; genus Oreohelix; species Oreohelix idahoensis. The sequence goes on from JAMPIV010006242.1 coordinate 48,370, forward strand.
CTGTAGCCTAAATATATTGTAAATTAAAGACGCAAATACAGTAGGCCTATCTATAAATTTGACTTATTTAAATATGTTTTATAAATGAGATAAATAAATTTATTACTTACCTCAGTTGAAATGAACGATTTAATACAACTTGAATGTGCAGAGACAAGTTGTTGGTGTTTTTTTCCAGTAACATGCGACTTTACTGCACTTTCTCAAATGCTGGTCAAACATATTTCTTTTTTACACATGGTGCAACTTGCGTAATTTACAGATTTTCCGGTCGCTATCCATGTTTTATAACTTGGCATTTCTAGCCATGAATGCTGAAAGTTACAACCGGGCATGTTTCTAAATTGAAGAGTGAAGGATGCTGTCAAAATCTCGACTTTAAAAGGTGGCGATGTTTCATTCGAATGAACAGACTACAGACGCTAGGCCTATAGTAGAGTGACGACAACTAAGGTTCGACCGAAAATGGCAACCAAACCCGTATCGCTGGAAAAAGGACGCAATCGCGTCTTTCAAAATTAGCTACAAATACAGTAGCACATATTTGTATCTAAGGTCCTTTTTCCAGCGATACGGGTGCTGAACCCGTATCGCTGGAAAAAGGACCGTAGATACAAATATGTGCTACTGTATTTGTAGCTAATTTTGAAAGTCGCGATTGCGTCCTTTTTCCAGCGATACGGGTTTGGCCGCCATTTTCGGTCGAACACGTCATAAACGCAAACCTCCGAAAACGCAAACTCCCAAAAACGTCTGGAAATGGATTTAGTGCGCAAAGGGAAGTAAAAATTCTACAGTAACTGAAGTTTAACGAAAAATACCATCAATAACAGAACAATGGACGAAAAGCGTAAGACTTCCGATTTGTATTTTTTTTCCAGGTCCGACGCGGAAAATTCAAGGCTTTTAGCCATTTTTCCAGGCTTTTCAAGGCCTGGAATTTTTTTTTTCGTTTTCCAGGTTTTTCAAGGTTTTTCAAGGTCGCTACGAACCCTGTACACCTTTGCAAACGGTGTTAACTTTCATGAACTCGTGAGATGTTATTGGAGTGGAGCCGACAAAACCTCGCTTTGTGCTGACGACGGGCTAGCATACTTTTGTGGTAGAACTTTGATGCGAGGGGACTGACTTTTTGCGTGACATCCCTGTGGTATTTCAGTGAAGACAAGGCACTATCTGGAGACAACCGTGGACTTTGTGCCTTACATGTTAGTGCTAGGACCACTCAGGGGTCATCCTAATGGACAATATTTGTAACTTTATGTAACTTTGTAACGTGTTGTTCGTTGTGGACCATTGGATCATTAGTGACTAGTGTGCTGTGGATATCAACGTCATCATCAGGAACCCAGACCTTCGGAGATCATCAATTTAATTGATTTATAGTTAATTTTCCTAATGTAGTATTATTGTTATTATATATTATTTGACACTTATTTTTCTTCTAGTACCTTTCTACTTTATAATACTATATAATTAGTAATCATTCTCCGGTGACCTCTTTTACATTTGGGTGGTGAATACGTCATCCAGCTGGTGTGGTGTTGCAACATACTACCTTTGGTCACTTCATTGTCTATTGTAGGTTTTTGTTGTGTCTTCGTAGAAGTATAATTTTGGTGTTATTTGGGTGTTGTGTGGGTTTAGGATTTTCTCTTTTGCATTGCGGTAAGAGATTGTGCTAAACTGTTCTTTAGGACTGTTGCTGGGTGAATTGTGTGCTGGAGCACGGGCACATAGAGCTGACCCTATTGGCTGCCCTGCATAATTCACGTTGCACATTTTAGTGTATTAGTGGTGCAGGTCTTGTTTGTTTGCACGGTGTCATATTTGTAATAGTGTCTCTTCGTCATGTTTAATTGGAGTATTCTCTTGTATTTTTCTTACTATCATGTACATACGTTAATTTCCCAAACTCTTGTTTTCATTTGTTAACAGCTACGGTTTGTAATTAGACATCTGCTGCTGTCTGAGTGTATTTTTTTCTTTTTCTTATTCCACCGTACTGTTGTGTTCGTTCGTATAGTAAGGTCATCTTAATCACCTTCATTAGGGTCAACATTGTTTGTATTTTTGTTTGTTTTGTCTTAGTGAAGTGTATCTCAATTTCAATTCCAATACCCATAGCAAAAGAGTAGGTTGGGTACTTTTGCTTGTGTAAACGTAGTTCTTTGTTTGGTTGAGAATCACATGTATGTTTATGCCATTAATTATATTGCAGTGAGGTTTGGTTACACTGTTTAAATATTAAGGGTGTCATGGGTACAGCAAGTTGTGCTGTTGAGTAACTTCACATAATAATACGGAATACACCCATTTGTTTGGTACAGTCAGTATTTCTGACTGAGTATTGCATATAATTTTGATTCATTTTCTAGTACAATATCTGATAATTTTCCAGTGAAGAATACTGAACGTTTTTTTTTTTGTACACTGAGTACTGCGTTAAGAAATTTTGATATTATTACATTACATAACGATGGCTAGCCTCTTAGAATTTGTTGATGCTGGTAAAGCGCTAGCATTAACAGGCCCTGCTCTACAGGAATGGGCAGAAAAAAAAATGGAAAGAAAATCAGGATAGAATGGAACGGTGTGAGGAGAGAGAATTCCAGAAATTGAAGATAGAAGCAGAGAAAGAGATGAAGAAGATAGAAGCAGAGAAAGAGATGAAGAAGATAGAAGCAGAGAAAGAGTTGAAGAAAATTGAAGCTGACAGAGAAATAAATCTGAAGAAGCTAGATAATGAATCCAGGAAGCAGGATTCAGGTGGGAAAGAATTCTCACGTCCCTATAGACTACGGTTACCCAATTTTAATCACGATTTGGACAGCATGGACGTGTACCTGGAACGTTTTGAATCAGAAGTTTTGGCTTGGAAGATAAAGAAGGAAGAATGGCCTGTTCTGCTGGGAAACTTGCTTTCAGGATCTGCGTTAGAAACTGTGTATAGCATCCCTATAGCCGACAGAGCAAATTATGACATAGTCAAGGAGAGGTTGTTAAGGAAATTTCGTCTAACGGCGGAAGGGTATCGGGCTCGTTTCCGAGACGTGAGACCAAGCGTCAATCAAGATTTTGAGGATTTCATTGCAAAAATTACTCAGCTGCTAAATCGATGGATTGAGATGGAAGGTATTACTAGAGACTTCGATGGGCTTTTCGACCTTATGTTACGGGACAAAGTATTATCATCGTGTTCATCTGAGCTTATAGCGTTTTTCCAGGAACGCAAGCCCAAAAACATCGGTATGATGTCAGAATTAGGACACCAATATGTCACTGCGCATCCAGGAAAGGTCATACACGGGGAAAGTATCACTGAGACTTTTTCAGCGAGTATAGGAAAGATTACTAGAAAACCTTACAATCAACATAGATCAAAGAGTGCCGATAGATTTGGCCCCAGAAGATTTAATTATGATAGACCCTACTTTCGGGGAGACAGATCTCCTGCACGGTATGACAATTATCGGGACCTTAGATCACCGAGGAAGAAATGTAACTATCAGTCTGATAGAAATCAATACAGATATACTGGAGACAGACATGATAGGTACCCGCGAAATCAGATCCAGATGGAGGCGCCAAACGAGCAGGAACAAAGACGATTTCGCAAAAGCTCACCTTACCAAAGAAACAAATCCTTTGAGAAAAAGGAGTCAGACCGAGTAGACAAACATTCTCCAAACAACAGTCCAAAAAAGGATAGCAATACTCAGCTACACTGTAGTCTCTGTAAGGGAATAGGACATTTGGCAAAGGTCTGTGCTAATAATTCAGAACGAGCTAATTCGGCTTGCATATTAGAAACCTTTAACAATGAGAATTGCGAAGGGTGTAGGCCATTATTTGAACCAGACGGTAAGCCTATGCTTATCTGTGGTCACACTCTGCCTTGTCTCTCTTCTCTTCAAGAAAATGGTCATTTGGAATTGCATCCAGGATTTGTGCAAAAACAGGAGGTGTCTGTGTTGAGAGACACGGGATGCACAACTATAGGTGTGCGTAGATCCTGCATTGACGACTCATGCTTGATAGGTAAGACAGCAAGATGCGTCACTTTCGGGGGTAACATTGAATATTACCCTCTTGCCATTATTGAGGTGGACACTCCCTTCATATCTGGTAGAGTACAGGCCTGTGTACTCGAAGCACCGATAGCGGATTTGATTGTGGGTAATGTGCAAGGTGTGCAGGAATGTACGCAGATGGACATCAAGAAATGGAGGGACAATCGTGTGCTTATGGCCAATGCGGTGATTACGAGGGCGCAGTCAAAGGCAGATGACGCATTAGAAGCGACGCATCATGAAGCTAAGACATCGGAATTGGTCAAAGGGAGTCAGGATACACAGGTGTCGGACTTTATCCAGCACCAACGGTCGGACGGATCATTGCGTAAATTTTACAATTTTGCCGAGAAAGGTGATGTAAAGTGCACGAAGTTGGCCAGACATTGGTTCGAGCTCAAGAATAATATTCTCACTAGATGTTTCGCTAAGGGAGTACAAACTCAGCGCCAAGTGGTGGTACCATGTAGTTTTAGAGCAAAAGTGTTAGAGGTTGCACATGACTCCCCTTTCGCGGGACATATGGGTGTGGCTCGAACGCGCCAGAGGGTGCTGTCACAATTTTACTGGCCATTGTTTAGCAAGGACATTAAACTATATTGTAGGTCCTGTAAGATATGCCAACAGATGAGGCATAAAGGCAGAACTCCCAAAGCTCCAGTGCAGGTTACGGACTTGTCAGTCCGACCGTTCCAGAAAGTAGCGATTGATATTGTAGGCCCCCTCTCGGTCACTTCAGACAAGGGATATCGTTTTATTTTAACGATGGTAGATTTATGCACCAGGTGGCCGGAGGCGGTGCCGATGAAGAATATTACTTCACAAGCAGTCGCAGAGGCTTTGCAGATGCTGTTTTGCAGGTTTGGTTTTCCGGAAGAAATATTATCGGATAGGGGCCGTCAGTTCATTTCTAAGGAGATGTCAGAAATCACTGGGCTGTTGGGTATTGCCCAAACATTCACGAGTCCATATCACCCTCAGTCAAACGGAGTTTGCGAGCGTTTTAACGGTGCATTAAAACACATGCTGGCAAAAGTGACCGCAGAATCTCCGCAAGAAGGGATAGGTTACTCCCAGCGGTCCTTTTTGCCTATAGGGAGGCTCCCCAAGAGAGTACAGGATTTTCTCCTTTCGAATTACTGTATGGGGCAAACCCGAGGGGGCCGATGCACATACTGAAGGATTTATTAACTGGAAAATGTGCAAATAGCACCTCAGTTACGAGTTATGAGTATGTAGTCAGCCTCAGAGAACGTATTGTAAAATCTTGTTTGGTGGCACGTGATTGCTTGGCGGGATCGTTAGCACGGTATCGGAAATACGCAAATCGGAACACCAAATTAGTATCTCTGATTCCAGGTGAGGAAGTTTGGCTTCTTTTACCAGCTAAAGAGGATCGCTTGAGTATTACGTGGCAAGGACCATTCAAGGTGGTTAAAAAATTGACAGATGTCGATTACCTAATTTTGGTCCGAAATAAGGAGAAGGTATTTCATGTCAACATGCTGAGACCATATATAGAACGACCTGAGGCATTGAAAGCAGTCACAAGGGCAGCACAGACTGAAGCAACAGTGGCATGTACGGCAGTCATTGATGACACGGGAGACGAAAAAAAGGTGAAGGGAATATCCAGTTATCCCTCGTACCCCTGGTTCCTTCAGAGTCATGGAATATGGTGCGGATCAGTGATGACCTAACAGTAGAACAAAAGTCGGAAGTACAAAAGATATTAGCGGAGTTTAAGGATGTCCTCACAGATCTGCCAGGACGAACAGACCTAATTTGTCATGATATCACTCTGACATGCGATCAGCCTATTAGGGTAAAACCGTATCCATTGCCCATGCATTTCAAATCGGCTGTCGAGAGAGAAATTGATGACATGCAACGACTGGGTATCATTTCTCCATCTGATTCACCATATTCTTTTCCAATGGTTGTGGTTCGCAAGAAGAACGGATCTCTTCGTATATGTATTGACTTTCGGAGATTGAACAGCATCACCGTCGTTGACGCTGAACCAATACCTAATCAGGAAGATCTGTTAACACAACTTACCCACGCTACATATTTCAGCAAACTCGATCTGTCTAGAGGCTATTGGCAGGTACCCCTCGTGGAGGCTGCGAAACCTCTAACAGCGTTTAGCACCCCCAAAGGATTATTTCAGTTCAATGTCATGTGCTTTGGCTTAGTGAACGCGCCAGCCACATTTGTGAGGATGATGAGAAGGTTGTTAGGACATCGATCTGATATTATTACTTATATCGACGATATATGTTTGTTTCATGAGTCATGGGAGGATCACATGATTGGGTTGTCTTCCCTATTACAGTGTCTAAGAGAGCATAATTTAACGGCACGGCCGAGTAAAGTTTGCATAGGTTTTAAAGAGTTAAATTTCTTAGGACATACTGTAGGTCATAATCACCTGAAACCTGAAGATGAGACAGTTACAAAAATTTTACAGTTGCAGACACCCAAAACAAAAAAGCAAGTGAAAAGTCTAATTGGACTTGTGAATTTTTATCACAAGTTCATCCCTCAGTTCTCTCTTCCATTGCAGCTACACTTACCTCGCTAACGAGTAATGGGATGCCAAATAGGGTCGTGTGGACACAAGATTGCGAGCTAGCCTTATCCAAAATCAAGAGGGTGTTCTCTAGGAAACCCATCTTACTGTTGCCAGATTTACGCAAACCCTTTGTTTTGCGGACAGACGCATCTTCTGTAGGAATTGGTGCTTGTTTAATGCAAGACCACCAGAGTACCTTACATCCAGTGATGTATGTGAGTCGTAAGCTGTTGCCGGCTGAGACCAGGTACTCTACGATTGAAAGGGAGTGCTTGGCAATTGTGTGGGCAGTTTCAAAGTTGTCCCGATATTTGATAGGTTCACATTTTGTATTACAGACAGACCATCGACCACTCTCATTTTTACAGTCGTCAAAATCGACAAGCTCAAAATTAACTCGTTGGGCTCTCTTACTACAACAGTACAAGTTTACTGTTTTACCTCTAGAGGGTAAGCTTAACGTGGTAGCTGACACTCTGTCTCGTTTGTAGAATGCTTGTTTATTTCTTAGTTTTCCCCCACATGATGTTTAATTGAGTATGCAAGATGTGTGTGAAGACAAAAAGGAAATGAATGTATACTTGGCTCAAAAGCCGGATGTTTGGTGTTTGGAGTGCGTCCAGCCGCCCTCCAGAGAGAGAAAAAAAAAAAAAAAAAAACTTCGTTTTTTTCCCCAGGGGGGGAGAGTAGATGTCACAGTGTGATGAACACAGCTGTGGACTGGCAGTGCTCCGCTGGGGGCGGGTACATAATGTCAGTCGGGTATGAGACGTGTTCTCATACACATAACTTAACAACAGAGACTGCGAGGTCAGCAGGTCAGAGGTGAACGCAAGGGGCGTTCTGATTGGGGCAGTCAAGAGGAGAGCGGGGGAGATTTGTGGTCATGATGGCGGACGTGAACTGTCGAGTGCAAGTCGATATTTATTTGTGACAACATAATGCACTTTGTTATCTGGGATTTTCATTAATGTGTTACACTTCACGGACTATGTATATTGTTGTATCTTTGTGGTGACAAGTATTTAAATACATAAGTCAGAGTTGGGAATACTGATAGTGTTGGTTATTCCTTGAATGTGTTTGACTCCACCCCTCTCTCTCTCTCGTGTGTAGTATTTCGAGGACTAAGGCATAGGTGTATTTAATACAAAATACTCTGTGTCAGCAGCCAATACCAAGTTGAAGATTCCTTGGTATTAACTACATTGTAGATCTAGGCTTTTTCCTGTCGCTTTTCTGCCATTCCAAAACATGTTGAGTTGAAGTTGTGAGCTCCAGTTTCTCCAGCTTGGCTTGCATTTAAAGGATCGCCACATCTAGTCCCAAGCTAGGAACAAGAAGCGCGTGGCATACTGCATATTCCCCACGCTATCCAAGGGGGCTCTCCAACTATGCAGAGCTTAAATATGTGCTCTGGTTCTGGACTCTCCCAAGGAATTGTCACGTCCTGCACAGAGGCACTTCTCAGCTCCCCTTGCCTATCAATGGGTCCATAGTGAAATCCTCCTGCAAGCAGTCAACAAGGTCAAAGCCAAAGAATCATGTCTGGTGCTCAAATGACTTCTCCAAGCTTAGTGTGCAATGCTGGGTTCTCAACAAGTTTCACCACAGGGGGAATCCCTGGAAGTGCGTGGATGATTTCAAGAGTCAATGAGTGTGTAATTAGCCTCACAGACAGAGGTTCACTTCCACATATGTATAATGTAGCATTGTGCATAGTTGGTAGTCATATAAGGATGACTCCAGATATGTCTCCATGCAACAACTTGGGCAGGACTGGAGCAGATGTTCAGCTGTCATGGGGGCTGGTGCCACAGGAGCAGAGATCTGTTGGACCAATCCTGTACTTGTGATATAAATGGTTCCTCAACCTATTGTGACTGTGCGTAAGAGGAAAATGCTGACCTGGTCTCGCCTAGATAGTTGGTGATAGGCATCATCTTTTATGTGACCTAGGTATTCTCTGTCCCATTTGGACTTGAAGATGGCTTTTATAGTTGTTTTAGCCATTTCATAAGTTCGTTTTGTTACAGGGCTCCCCCTTCTTTAGCAAGTTTGTCTGCCCCCTCACTGCCTGGAATGTTGCAATGGGCTGGTATCCACTGGACTGTGCACTTGTTGAAGCATTGGCCAGGCTTTGAAGTGGGTTTATCAGATCTGTCACAGAAATGATAAGGAAGACATGGAATGACCTTGACCTGATTGTATGAGACAGGAGGACTTGGCATGTGTTGAAGGCCTTTGCTCAAGGGAAGTGAATGAATAAAATGTTTTGTGGTGGGGTTTCTACTCCTCCCCTTTATTCTTAAACCCCCAGAGGAGCACAGGCTTTCAAAAAATTCATGTCAAATCCTGTCCTGTGACATCCACTCAAGGCCTTAACCATGCCTTCTTTATCCCTTTCATTTATATCTCCAGTTCTCTTCTCCATGTGTTTGTCTCCTGCCTCTCTTACCCTGGGGATTCCAGAAAACAGACGTCCTCAAAATGCTACCAAAAGGTTTCCTCAGTGTGTGTTGTATCCACTGCCAACACCTTTTCATTGGGGAGCAGCGGTAGCATAGTGGTTAGTGCACTGGCTTCCTAGCTCAGTGGTCTATGGTTCGATCCCCAGATGATGTGGGATTTTTTTTTAGGCCGCAAACGGCTCCTGCGTCGACCCAGCCCCAATTGGGTACCAGAGCAACTTCTGGGAAGGTTAAGGCGGCCGGCGTGATGCTGACCACATCACCCCTAGTGTGCTGATGGTCAAGAAAATATGGGTCTAACACCATATTCCCAATATGCCTCAACGGGCGTGTAATGGGATCCTTTACCTTTTTTTTTCTAATAGTATCTCAAAATTGCTGCACAGTTATACGTTTCAAACGAGTACATCTGAACTTCTACTTTTTTTAGGAAAAAAAACTAATTTCAGATTATTCAAAATAAGTCACCAAACATTTAAAATCATTTCTAATATATGTGATCTGCCAACAGAGAAGCTGCACATTACGTATTTAAATATGTCAAAAGTAACAGAAAACGAAATGTCTGAAAGTGTTCTCTTTCCACAAAATCTGCCCAAGGAAAGTTCTCAAATTTTCTTGCCCGAAAACCATCACTAACCAAGAACTGGTTACTCTGAGGAATCAGATGATAAACACATCATCATTGCGGGCAGATGCTGGACAGTGGAGGCCATTATGTCAGAAGAGTCCTCGACCATCACCAGAATTGCTATGCTATGGATCCCAGAAAGAAAGGTAAAAGACAGGCCAACCAAAACACAACTTGGTGGAGAACTGTGGAGGCCAAGATGAAAAGCATGAATCAAAGATAGAGTATCACACAAAGATGACCACCAAACAACAAGCAAAGTGGACAGAGTTCATTGCTGCCCTACAAGACACCACTAGGCATGATGGTCATCTCTTGCTTTGTCAGTCAGCAGCTTAGGATGCAAGAAGAAAATTCGAAATTTGATATCTTCAACCACAGCAATTTCTGCCTGTGTTTTGAGCACGAATCACCTATAGCAATTCTGCAACACACCTGATCAGGTGTTACATTTCTCTACCTCTACGCACATTAATGTCATGTCCCTAATTCCAGCCTCTTTTTTGACATTTCCATGTCTCTCTAGCCCTGAGGAGTTTCGTGTCATAAACCAGCCTGGATGCATTCAAAGTTGACCGCTGTCAAAAGGGTTACTAACCTTCAACAGGCTTGCATTTGAAGTCCTCAGTCACGTTCTGAATACCATCTGTCACTAAGTAGTTCTGAAGGGAACATGGAAAAGCTATGTGACAACGTAAGACAAAAAAAGGTTTTAAATACTTTATTATCTCAGACTAAGGATATTTGTTACAGCTAGCATGTTACTTGCACCCTGACGACACAGACAAGTACCAAAAAAAGTGAAAAGGATCAAGAAGTGAAAATACAATGGAGTAGACAAAGAAAATGAGAATACACGCACGACTCTTCTTCTTCATACACTTTCTGACGTCTGCTTGAATAAGTTTAAGGAAAGCGGTGGTCAGCCTGAGGTTGTTGGTATCTCCCGAGTTTGTCCAAGAGTGGTAATGGAGGCAGCCATATGTGTTTTCTTTGTTTTTCATATGTTGGGCACTTGTGGAGATGTTCAGCTGCCATTTTATCAGTGCCACAGCCCCATTCATCGGCAGTTCCTATCTTTAGCTTGTTGAACAGCCTGTTGTGGGTGACTCTGGATAACTTTGTGCTGATCGCATGGCCTCACGTGCCGGCGATGCATTGTGCGGAGTCTGAAGATTACCACTTGCTAACTTGTTAAGCTTGGTAATATGTATCATTCTTCTGTTAGCCTGGATGCTCTGCTTCCCACTTGTTTCTGTATCTGCTTCTGATAAAACTCTTTACCTCCTCGAAAGTTACGCTCGTGTCAGGCTGAGGTAGCTTTCCATCTTCCTTTACCCATCTTTCATTACCATGGATGTTGCAATGTGAAGGGATCCACTGTATCACAAATCCATTTAACACATTAACTACCGCGATCCGCTGTCAACAGCGCACGAAAATAAACACATTTGGACCGCGAGGCGCTGGGAACGGCGATCTAAGTTTAGTAAGAAAACAAATGAAATATGTACCGAAACACTTTCTGATCTGGTTCGAGATTTTAAGTTGCCACTGGAAAACAAATTCCCAAAGCATGGTTGTTGTAGAACACTGGAAAATTGATATTATGCTCATATTTTTCAACGTTTTCGGTTAGTTACCAAATTGTGTAAAACTGTTTACCGTGACAACTAGTGATAAGACCACAACAAATTCTTGTACATCTCGTCTAACGGCTGAACAGGCTAGAAACTTGTTTCAACAATTGACTGATAGATCTAGCGACGAGGACAAGAGTGAAAACGGTGTGCACATTGATTGAAATAGTGATTTTGATAGTGGTGGGGCGCAAGCAGTTATGACAGTGTAAATATTGCACGTCCTCGGCCATTGGAGGGCGTGAAATAGCAACCACCTCCATAAGAGTTACAAATGGTGCTTATTGTAATAGTACATTCATTTATCTTTAAAATGACGTGTAATTCATAAAAATCTGTAAACAATTACGAAAACTACAGCTTACTTTGTGCATACACCTACAGGATGAAAATGGGAACAAAATTTAACTACGACACAGAGTGTTTTCCAACTCGGTAGTTAATGTGTTAATCACCGACTTAGTTTTTACAGTGAAATGCAGGAAACGATATCAAGATTACACTTGAGAGACCCCCTACAAGACATAAAATCATACATATATTTTGGCAGCAATATAAAGTTGGAAGGACAGAAAATGATATCAAAATAAGAATACAACAGGTTAGAGGAACTTTCAATGCACCAAGAAATGTATGGAGATCAAGTCCAACACAGAAATCAGAATCTTCAACTCTGTTCAGGTTAGTCATTTTGTATGGCTCTGAAGAATGGACATTAGAAAGAACAACCAAAGTGCTACAGACTTTCATAAATGGGTGCTTGCGTAGAATAAAAGGATTGAAGTGATATGACAAGATCATTAATGTGGAACTGATGACAAGATCACCAATGTGGAACTCATGACAAGATCATTAATGTGGAACTGATGACAAGAACCAGACAAGTCCCAGCGGAACATGAGATGAGGAGATGATGGCGATGGATAGGACAAACACAGAGGACACCTGTTGACAGCATTAGGCAGTCCTTGTACTGGAATCCCCATGGTAAAAGATGTATAGTGAGACCAAAGAACATGTGGAGAATAGAACAGGAGACAGACAAAGGAAAGGGGCGAGGGAGACAGACAAATGAATGGGGCGAGGAAGACATGGAGAGATCTTGAGCTGATGGCACAGGACAGGAAGACTTGGTATAAACTTGTTGAAGGCCTATGCTCCTTGGGGTGCTGAAGGGTGATTATTTATTTGTAAGAAGCACTCCAGAGACTCTTTTGCCTGTTCTCTTTCTCTGTTATTGTCTAAACCAGCTGATAGCTTTACAAGGCAGTCATTGCTATGAGAATCTCCAAGGTAAAAATATACAGGCGACTAAAAATACATGGAGATGAGAACTGAAAACAGGCACAAAAAGGACAAATAAGAGATGGAAAGAACTTGTAGACTTGGTACAAGACAGGAAGGTTTTTGGCGTAAACTAATAATGGCTGCATATGCTCTACAAGGAGCTATAAAGGTAATGAATTATTCTATAAATACGAAGTGCTGATATGTTTACATGACTTATCACATGGTTGTTCAAATAATTCTAATTTTCTGACCTTAACATTAGATGTTATTATTAACTGGCTGTTTGTAGATATTTAAAGATGTTGCAAAGATGTCATTACAACAGTGAGGCTAAACATACTGCTGTATAAATGTCTGAATAGACATAAGAAAGTGCTTTAATTTCTGCAAGCTTCCACAAAACGCTGCGTGATCACAAATTGTAAGGAAAGCAGGTGGTCAAAGTAATCCAATCTTTGGTTTGAAGGACCATCTATATTGCACATGGACAACTCCATCAGTGCTCTGATCTCCTCCCTTAGATCATACAAGGAGGATATCAGCACAGTGCATGATCCCAATGTGTGCATACAGGGATAACACAATCTATAGATATTTTTGTGATGGGTAGGTTTCCTAATTTTAAAATTTTGCCATGGCAGCGGCCGTATAGTCTAGTCTTTACGATTTCAAACTGCAACATGATTTTTAACTTGCACTCGGGACCTACTATTTTTTCGTCATTATGTAAGAAGGTTAGGCATCCTATCTTTTCTCTTTTCGGTTTTTTTTTTTTTGGGGGGGGGGGGGGGGGGGGGGGGGGGGGGTGTGTGTGGTGTTTATGACATCAGTAGGAACCACTGATTCTGAAATAAATTTCCATCAATTATATTCCCTGCGAACATTATAGAGCAGTGCTCAGAATGGCAGAGACAGCTGTACATTAACTTTGTTGATTTTGAAAAGGCTTTCGACAGCATACACAGGGACAGCCTATGGAAAATACTGAGGGCTTATGGAATTCCCAGCCGCATTGTCTCCATCATAAAAAGCCTCTATTCTAACTTTACGTGCAGTGTTGGATTGAGTAATGTAACTTTCGAAGTGAAAACAGGAGTACGACAGGGATGCCCCCCCTTATCAACAACATTATGTTTGACAGCCATAGATTGGGTGATGCGCCAGACAACAGAGGGCAGTCCAAGAGGAATTAGATGGACATTTTCTACACTGGAAGACCTGGAATATGCAAATGACAATGCACTACTCGCGCATTCACATCAACACATTCAAGACAAAACCGATAGACTGAATAAGTATGGCCAGCAGGTTGGCCTGAACATCAATCTGAAGAAGATAGAGGTCATGACACTAAATGTGGGCAATCCTGAGCCAATAACAGTAAGGAACCAGAAGTACATTTACTTACCTAGGATTCATAGTAACACCTGACGGCGGAACAAGCAAGGACATTAACAACAGAATGAATAAAGCGAGAACAGCCTTTGCTATTCTCAACAACATTTGGAAGTCTTCCCAGTACAGCACAAACACTAAATTAAGACTGTATGAGAGCTGTGTACTTTCTGTGCTTCTCTACGGTGCGGAATGTTGGAGAGTAACAGAGAAGGAAATGTTGAAACTGTCCTCCTTCCACACAATCTGCCTAAGGAATATTCTCCAAATCTTTTGGCCAAACACCATCAGCAACCAAGAACTACTTATTCGGAGTAACCAGGAGGACATGCACACCATCATAGCTGGCAGACGCTGGAGTTGGGTTGGCCACGTCCTCAGAAGGGACCCTGATACCATCACAAGAACAGCTATGCTATGGACCCCCGAGGGAAAGCGAAAGAGAGGCCGACCAAAAACAACTTGGCAGAGAACTGTGGAAGCCGAGATGCAAAGAATGAACCAGAGTTGGAGCACTGTACGAAGGATGGCCGCCGAACAAGCAAGGTGGAATCAATTTATTGCTGCCCTACAGGACGCCACAAGGCGTGATGGCCGCTGACTGCTTTGACGGTTATGGAACAAAGAAGAAGAAGATATTCCCTGCACTGGGATCGAACCCAGTACCTTCAGAATTAGAGGTGGACACCATACCTCTTAGCCACTCTGTAATGACATCAAACTAGTTACAGACTTTCATAAACATGTGCTAGCACAGAACAGAAGTCTTGAAATGGTATGACAAGACCAATAAGGTGGAAATGATGACAAGAACCAGTGGAATACAAGATAAGAAGAAGATGCTGGTGATTGATACGATATACATTAAGGAAGTCAGCTGATAACATTATGAGCCAGTACTTGTGCAGGAATTCCCAGGGTAAGAGGAGTCTGAGGATATTGAAAAAAGCATATAGAGAAGAAAACTGGAGATAGAAATGAAAGGGAGTAAGAAGACATGGAGAGACTTTGTGCTGATGGCATGGGACAGGAGGGACTTAGGCATGAATTTGTTGAAAGCTTATACTCCACAGAAAGATGGATGAAGGGTGTTGTTGTCGATGATGAATGATATCAAAACAGAATGTATAAAAAAAAACTCTTCCTATTTTGTCTTGTCTTCAGACATCCTCAAAAAAAATTCCAATGACACCTCCGATTTTGTGCAAAAAATAAATTTCCATGGATGATGGCACAAAAATACAATTACTTTCAAAATGCATTAGCGATCATCAAAGGGGTCCACAGAACCAAGTACTCCACCTCCAAGTTGGTGGTTGGAAAAAAAAACTATCCCTATTGTTGTTCAAAAATACGCTGTAAACGGTTACACAACAAAACCTTTCCTTTTCAGGACGAATGACGGACTGAACAAAATTCATGACTTCTCGTTACTTACAGTATTTCCTGGTTTTATAGTGCAAAACTAAAAAACGTTCTGCTTTTCCCATGACTTGTAAATTTAAATGGCACAAAATACAATAACTTTCAAATAAAAAGGACGGGGCCGAAGACGCAGCAAAAGAGATGAATGCAGTTAGCGACTCATAGCTCGACTGCTTGTGCCAGGGTCACAGAACCAGAGTTGACCAAGACCCTACTCCACCTCCAAGTGGTGGTCCTGGAAACAGGCTGCATCACTGCAGTCTGGCTGAGTGAGTAGGGATCGAAGAGGGAAGGATAACCCGGTCCCAAAAATGCCATGCGGAAGTTGGATGTGCCAGGCCGAAAGGCGCAAATATCACAGCTACGCTGTAAATGGTGACACAACGCAACCTACGTCCTTTTCAGGACGAACGAGGAAGAAGAAGAAATAAACAGGACTTCAGTATTTACTTACAGTATTCCCTGGTTTTACTAGCCTGAGTGCCACCTCCAGGGCTTTCTGAGCAGCTAAAAGAACGTCTGCTTTCCTCCCTGTAACTTGGTTCTCCTAAAATTAGAAAATTGAAGTGTCTGACCAAATTACAAGAAAAAAATCCTTGCACAGATTCATCTTTTTTACTACCTTCTTCTTATGCAAAATGAGAAAATTCAGCAACAAATAAGGTGCATCAGCTAAGGGACGTTACTTTTGTTTGAAATGCATACAACTGAGAAGAACCTAAACAAAACAAATTACCTTGCTTGCTCCTACAACAATTGTGTGGGCTGCTACTGCAATGTAGCCATCAACATGAGCACCAAGATCACTGAAGAAAAAAAAAAAAGATATTACTATCACATATACCACAGCCCCCAAATGAGAAATATTATATTACTCAGATACTGCACAGAAAAAATAATAATTACTTAAATTCACCCAGAGGGTGTCCCATTAAGTCCCTACACCCATAACTATTCTTTCCTTAATTGTAAAAGGACTCATATCAGCCATGACGCTTTCTGTAATATATATATTTTTATAAATGTACACACACAGCCGGCCCTCCATATTCGCGGATCGAAAATATTTGAGAAAAAAAAATTCCAGAAAGTTCCAAAAAGCAACACTTGAATTTGCTGCACGCCGAGCAATACGCGGAATCCACACGAATGAAGTGATGTGTAGGCATACCCTGCTGTAGCCTCCCGCCATTTCACAGATCCTCAGTCAGGCGATTTCTCAAAATGGAGGGTTCCAGGTGGTGGGTATCTGGGAAGTGGCACTGAGGTTTGAGAGCCCAAAACCAGTTGTTCGCCTCGCGTCTGGAGAGTTCGTTCTTGTGCTACCCCAACTATTGCTGTTGTATGCACCCTTTGTCACTGTGAAAAAATGACTCCTAAAAAGCAATTAAGTGGTCAAAGCAATCCCTCAAAGGCTAAGAGAGAGCGTAAAGTGCTATCTCTGACGAGAAAATAAAAATCTTAGATCTTTTGAAAAGTGGAATGTCACGTGCCGAAGTGGGCCGTAAGGTCGGTAAGAACGAATCAAGCATTCGCACAATAAAGCAGAAAGAAGCTGAAATTTGTGGAAGTGTTAGTGCTGCCCCTACAACGGCAAAAAATGGTCTCTCTGGTTCGTGATAAAGTGCTCACAAAGACTGAGAAAGCATTAAGTGTGTGGCTAGAGGACATGTCACAGAAGCATATCCCTGTTGATGGCAAAATTATGCGTGAAAAAGCACTTAGCCTCTATGAGCACTACTGTGAGGGGGTTGAGGAGAGCGAGAGGAAGGAGTTTAAGGCTAGTAAGGGATGGCTGGCTGGCTATGTAAAGCACTACAGCCCCAAGAACTTAAAGATCACGGGAGGTAGCATCAGCGTTCCCAGAAGAGCTCAAGACACTCATAGAAGAGAAAGGCTACCTTCCAGAGCAAGTCTTCAATTGTGATGAAACGGGCTTGTTCTGGAAGAAGATGCCCAATCGTACCTACATCCATAAGAGTGCCAAGCAGGCCCCAGGGGTCAGATCTGAAAAGATTGCCTTACTCTGGCGCTGTGTGGCAACACAGCAGATCACATGATCAAGCCAAGCCTCGTCTACCGAGCAAACAATCCCCAGGCCATTAAGAACAAAAACTGCCTGCCCGTGTTCTAGCAACACAACAAGAAGGCTTGGGTGACGTCCATCTTGTTCTTGGAATGGTTTCACCAGTGCTTCATTCCTGAAGTGAAGAAATACCTCGAAGAGAAGGGACTGCCATTCAAGGTCCTCCTCATAATTGACAATGCTCCCGGCCATCCCCAATCTCTCTGCTTCGCCGACGAGAAAGTGATGTTCCTGCCTCCTAACACTGCGTCACTGCTGCAGCTACTTGATCAAGGCATCATCAAGTGCATTAAGGCGACTTACATCCGCCGCACCTTCGGGAGGATTCGTGCTGCCCTTGATGCTAACCCTGACTGCAGCATCATGGATTTATGGAAGAGCTTCACAATTGCAGATGCAATTATGCTTATTGCAGAGGCCGTAGATGCCCTAAAGCCCAAGACAGTCAATGCATGTTGGAAGCCATCATGGAGTGAGGTAGTCAATGATTTCAGGAACTTCCCCACTATTGATGCAGAAGTCAGGAATATCTTGAAAGTTGCAAGGGAAGTTGGTGGGGAAGGCTTCTCTGACATGATCGAGGACGACGTCGAGGAACACATAGAAGAGCATAGAGAAACCCTTACCAACGAGGAACTCGAAGATCTGCTGAAATCCTCTACAGATGGTGATGATGATGCAGAAGATTTAGAGGAGGCAGAGCCATTAATTTGGACACTTGAAAAATGTGCTGCAGTTTTTCAACAGGCGCAGGTGTTAACGGATATGATCCTCGAGTACGATCCTTCGATGGAACGAAGCCTCCGTGTCACCCGAGGGATAACAACATGCCTACAACCACTGCAAGATTTGTTTGATGATGCAAAGAAAAAGAAGAAACAGTTTCCTATAACAATCTTCTTCTTCCGTCCTTAGCCAAAGACCGACCAAGCAGTCAGAGGCCATCACGCCTTGTGGCGTCTTAAGGGCAACAGCAGATTGATTTTCTCTGTTGTAGTTTCCCATCACGCCTAGCGGCGTCTTTAGGGCAACAACAAATAGATCCATCTGCCGTTGTTTCCGTAATCGGTGTGACAAGCCAACGGGTGATCAGCCCATTGGGCTCCTATAACAATGTTTCTAATTAAAGCATCTGCAATTGTGAAGCCTTGACCTTCAACGCTTGAAGATCCTCAGCCCTCAACCTCCACAGATCCTGACATTAGTATTATTGAGCCTCCTCGAAAGCGTTAACGTCTGCAATCGGAACCTGGTTCCTCCGACGAAGGTGATCCTTCTGATGTCCTGCCTGATGTCTCACCGCTTACCTACAGTGCCACACATCTCGTCGCCTCCCCACATCGGCACTGTAGGCACCATACATCAATCATCATCGTCATCATACGAGGGTTATCAAGAGAGAAGAACCAGGGTTTTGGTGGGTGCTAACGCAGTGAGAGAACTGTGTTAACACAGTGAGAGAGAGTGAGAGAGAGAGAGAGAGAGAATGAATTTATATTTTCTCTATTTATAACTATACTTTCTATACGTACTTGCATTTTAAATATTCTGTGTTTTATTCTATGTATTTCTCTTTCAAGTCATTAAACGAAAGCAATCTGTAAGTGTTGAAAGAAAGAAACATGTAACGTTGTTGCTGACGTGTACTATGTAGTTAGGCCTACGATAGTTGCGTCTGTACTGAAAATGTACACTTTTTTTTCTTGTCATTATTCCCTAAACAATACAGTATAACAACTATTTACATAGCATTTACATTGTATTAGGTATTATAAGTAATCTAGAGATGCAAATACTACGCCATTTTATATAAGGGACTTGAGCATCCGCAGATTTTTGTATCCGCAGGGGGTCCTGGAACAAATCCCCCCCGGATACGGAGGGCCAACTGTATATATATATATACTTCACAGTACAAAGGCATAGAGACTTTTGGGAAGCCCTGTGCATCACATTATTCAAAAAATCCATTTGACATTCTTTTAAAAAAAAATATTACTAAAATTTACATTCATAACCAACACAGCACTCTGGAAATTATGATGTAAGTTACAATAATATGAGTGTATAGGGAGTCAGAAAATACACCTTACTGTTATGACATTGACAAATGAAAGGTATAAAATATTTTGAAGAACAAGAACAGGTAACTAACATAAAAGAATGCGCCCGTATGTTGCCAGGGCCTGAGAAGGGAGCAAAGAATAGTAATAATATGATCTACCAACAGGGGTGGACTAATAGTAATCGGGGCCCCCAGGGCAAAAAGGCTCAATGGCCCTGAATTATCGGGGGGTTTTTAGTTTCCTTTCATACCCTGTGAATACGGAAATCCGCGAATACTGAACCATTAATCCTATGGGAAAAGGGGGGTTAGGTTCCTGCTGGACCCTGTTCATCATATAATTTTGCTACTGATTACCATAAATTCATCATTTTGTGTACTCTTCTTGTAAAAAACTGCTTATTTATTATACTGTGCATTTTTGTATTTTATACACTGTTTTTTTTGTGGTAATAGTACAGTATGCACAATCTTTTGGTGTACCAATACTCACTCACTCAACCATTCACTCACACGCAAGTACACACTTTATTACAAAATCCCTGGAAAACATACAAAGAAAACATTTACACAGAACATTCAAAATTAAGGAATAAAGAACATTTCATTAACATTGAAAACATGTAAAGAAAACACATCCTAGAATGAGGTTTATCTAACACACGTACTTTATCACTGAGACTCATCACAGCTTTCTTGCGCTTAGGCACACTCGCCAACACACTTGCGCTACGCTTGGATGCCATTATTAATTTAAAAAATAATAAAAAACAGTAAAACTGCAAAAAATTGGATGAAACGATGCTCGACAAAGACACGTGTAAACACAACAAAAGCCATGAGAACAAGGAGCCAACCTCTCCCCATCTTACACTTTATCTTCCGCGAATGAGCGAACACGGAATACACGAATAGCGAGGAATGGCTGTACTTAAATATAAGAGGCTAATCTGCATAAGCAGGCATGGCTGACATCCTCTTAGCTGAAGATTAAATGGGACCCAAAGACGCAGCAATAGAGAATGCAGTCAGCGACCCATAGCTTGACTGCTTGCGTCAGGGTCAGCGAACCAGAGCTGACCAAGACCCTACTCCACCTTCCACGTGGTGGTCCTGGAAACAGGCTGCATCACTGCAGTCTGGCTGAGAGAGTAGGGATCGAAGAGGGAAGGCAAACCCGGTCCCAAAAAATGCCGTGCTGAAGTCGGATGTGCCGGCCGAAAGGCGCAGATATCGCAGCTCCGCTGTTAACAGACACAACGCAACCAACGTCCTTTTCAGGACGAACGAGGAAGAAGGAAGAAGAAGAAACAGGTAGCGGTAGTCCCCATAGCAGATATTACAGTAGGGGCATGATGTGTTAGAGGCTTCCCCAGCTTTATGAGGTGGGCTAACCAGTTCCTTTCCTCGCTGCCTTTGCTTTCTCTAACTGAAAAGTGGAGTCAGGTATCCCTTTACAGCTGGACAGGCAGGATCTAGACGCCACATGAGGCAAGGGCTCTTTACACTCTGCTGATCGGACATTCAGTTGAAGATTAAGAAATAAAGGTTATCTTATTCTTTCTGAATCCTTAACCCCTGACTGACAAAGCAGTCAGTGGCCATCACACCTAGTGCCTACTTTCGAAGTGAAAACAGGTGTACGACAGGGTAGCCCCTAGTCAACCGTTCTATTTTTAACTGTCACAGACTGGGTGATGCGCCAGACAACAGAGGATACCCCTAGAGGACTAAGATGGACAACTTTCACCACACTGGATTACACTTGGTCTAGAATACACAGATGATATTGCACTACTCTCACATTCACATCAACACATCCAAGAAAGATCAGACAGACTGAATAAAAATAGCCAACAAGTAGGACTGAATATCAACCTGAAGAAGTCAGAGGTCTTGACACTCAATGTAATCAATCCTGAGCCCATAAACATAAGGAACCAAAAGCTGAAAAATGTACATATCTAGGAAGCATAGTAACACCAGACGGTGGAACAAGCAAAGACATCAGTAACAGAATGAATAAAGCCGGAACAGCCTTTGCAAATCTAAACAACATTTGGAAATCTTCTCAGTGCAGCATAAACACCAAATTAAGATCATACGAGAGTTGCGCACTTTCTGTACCTTTGTATAGGGCGAAGTGCTGAAGAGTAACAGAAAAGGAAATGTCCAAATTATCCCCATTCCACACAACCTGTCTAAGGAAAATTCCTGGAATTCTTTGGCAGAATACCGTCTCCAACCAGGAACTGCTTACATGGTGATCAAAAAGGCATGCACACCATCGTTGCAGGCAGACGCTAGAACTGTGCTGGCCATGTCCTCAGAAGGGACCCTGACATCATCATCATAACAGCTATGCTATGGACCCCAGAAGGACAGCAAAAGAAAGGCAGACCAAAGACAACCTGGTGGAGAAGAGTAGAAGCTGAGATGCAAAACATGAACCACAGTTGGGGCACAGCAAGAAGGATGGCCACCGACCGAGCAAAACGGGGACAGTTTGTTGCTGCCCTACAAAAGTTAATATGTTACCAAAATAAAGGATTTTGGGGGGCACTTTTCTCTCAATAAGATATGCAAACATATCACAGATATCACGGGCAGGCATCAAATACATTTTAAATACAATCCCCTGTAATCTCACATTTTGACAACATCTCCATCCTTGAGGACTACATCGGGATCTGATTTCAGGGGGGAGAAATGGCAGACGCAGTTGTTGATGGATACACAGGTTGGAAATGCAATGCCTGAAAAGAAGAAGTTATACTGATAAAGAAGAACATAAGTAAAGGAAGAAAACAAGTTTTAGAGATCTGCATTAATTATTGTTACCAAATACACTAAAAATAGAAATGAATGTCCCACACATTCTACGAGGCAACTGGAAAGTCACCTGCTATTGCTATATTTGTAAAATCCTCAATTCTATCCATTGGGTATTGGTTTGGTTTAGTTTTAAGGGTTATCTTCATTGCACACGGACAACTCCATCAGTGCTCCAATCTCCTCCCTTAAGGAGGATATCAGCACAGTGCACGAACTCCGTAGCACCTGCGAGAATCCCAGTGTGTATGCAGGAATCACACATTCTATAAATATTTTTGTGGTGGGTAGGTTTCTAATGTTTAAATTGTGCCAGGGCAACGGCCTTACGGCCTACTCTTTACGATTTCCAACTGCCATGGGATTTTTAATGTGCGGTCACACGGGACCTCCTATTTTTTCGCCTTTATCTGAAAAGGCTAGGCATAGATCTCCCTACCCAGGAGACCGGGGGGGGGGGGGGGGGGGGGGGGGAGAAGAATGACATCATTAGGACCACTGGTTCTGAAAAAAATAATTTCCATAAATTATATTCCCTATACTGGGAATCAAACCCAGTACCTTTAGAATTCTAGACGGACACCATACCTCTTAGCCATTCCAACCCCCATCCACTGGATATACATAAATACAGTGTCAAAGCAAAGAGCAATAACTGCCATTAGAGAAATTAGTTTTACTTTTTAGTTGGGTGGAAGTGAAGAAATAAAAATTTAAAAATAGAAACTGACTTTTCAGTCCCTCTGTACTGCATAGAATAAAAGTAGATGGCAAGTTATGATTGGTCAGTAATTTCTCATATTTTTGAAAAAAATATATTTAAATTTTGAACGATAGGACAATGCCATGACAAGGACTGCCTTATAATGAAATCAACAAGTCTAACACAAAATGTGCACAATAATTAACACTCCCAGTGATGCTTCACAGTACAATCAAGAATATTTTTTTTTTTAAATATACTGAACAATCTAACAATACAGAGCCCCAACAAACAACATCAAATGAAAGACCTGACAACAAACAAGAAACATAACAAGGATTATTTGAGATTAACACTATACATGCCATTTTTTTTTAACGAGTTTTTGAAAACCCGCTGCATGATGGTAGCTGATTTGTGATGTAGTCTTTTTTTTTTTAAACTAAGATTTTGTTACGAATCAACACATGCATTTTACAACCAACACATTTGTACATATGTGCATAACCAATATTGTTGCAACCATTGCAAAGTCAGTTGAGAGTTACTGGAGATGTTATTCGCATCAAAATGTAATATGCAAGTAAATGGTCTTTTTTTAATTAATTCAAAGCATTTTTTGTTTACTCATTTAGTTAGCACAATAGTGGTCGCCTCACCGTCTTGTTCGTAAAAGCTCAGGCGTCTATTTGAATATGTTTAAAGAATGCAGTGGTCAGCCTTGGCTTGTTGGTATCTCCAATTTAGAATATTTAGCCCAGTTAAAATGGGTTGATTTAAACGCTAACCAATTTAAATCAAAACATTTTTACCGTGCTTCTTCTTCTTCTTGCGATCGCATCTTTGATGATTACACCGTCAGACGAGTTCTCATGATGAATTCGACTGTTGTTTGAAGTTCCTCTTTAACTCCATATAGCTTTGAGTTTAGTGTTGAGTCATTCGGCCAGTATATCTTTCTTAACTGGTCATACAGAGGACAGTCCTGTAGAACATGCTCAGCAGTTTGTTCGTTTAATCCACATGTGCACAGTGGTGAAGCAGACAATCGTAGCTTGTGCATGTGTTTATTCAGTTTGTTATGCCCTGTCCTGAGTCGAAAAATAGTTATCTGTCCCTGCCGGTCGAGAGTGTGATAGTCGTCTTTGGGTTGGTTCTGTTCTCTTCTTTACTGTGCTAAAAATTCTAATTCCTTAGCAACTCAGTACAAATATTTCAGCACCTTTGATATGTGTGAGATTTTTAGCAATTTTTATAAAAAGCAACTCTGTGTCTACACATATATGAAAAGAATAAAGCAGCGCTGAGAAAAATGTATATGCACGACATCAAAAGCTGGAATTGCATCAGAACAAACCAGAAACTATCAGAAGAACTACTATGCTGTGGACCTCAGAAGGAAAATCAAAAAGAGGCTGACCAAAAACAACTTGGAGAACTATGGAAGCTGAGGTGAAAAGCATGAACCAGAGCTGGGGCACAGCACAAAGGAAGGGCCCCTGACTGAGCAAAGTGGGCAGTGCTGCTGCCCTACAGGATGCCACATTTGCGTGATGGCCATGGACCCCTCTGTCAGTCAGCAGCTAAGGATTTGAGAAGACTAGGTAAAAAACTAGTGGCATGTGCAGGAATAAATCCTCAGAGAAGGCCAATATGCTAACACCAGTCACTGCAGCCATAAAGCATGACCTTGAACTGCACGGAAAGAGTTAATGCTAGACCAATACAAACAAGACTTTAAAAAAAAAAATCATCTTACCCTTCTTCATCTCTTTGTCTTTCTTGAACACTTTTGATGTTTCTTCATTAAGGCGGCTATCTCCATATTCACACAGCTCCAAAACTGTCACTCCCTCCTTGCATTTAGCAATCAACTCTTTCAAGATACCTGAGGCAAAAACACTCAAGAAGTTAAACATCATCTTTCTTATTCCATCTATTGTTGTGGGAAAAAAACTACAAACAAACTACAGGTATACCTCGCTTTATTGCGCATCACAGATACTGCACTTTTTTTCAAATTATTCATGTTTATTTATTAGAGCGTGCCTTCTTCTTCCGACAGATTTTGCCTCTCCACCAGCAAAAAGATTAAAATTCGCTGAAGGCTCAAATGATGAAGATTAGCATTTTTTGTAGCAATAAAGTATTTTAAATTTCACACTACGTTGTTTTTATTTTTAGACCTAGCGCTATTCCACACTTAATAGACATAGTGTAAACATGATTTTGGGCTTTTATATGCACTGGGAAGAAAAAAAAATGGGTGTAACCCGCTTTATTGCGATATTCGCTTTTATTGCGGTGGTCTGGAACCGAACCCGCAATATCTCCGAGGTATACCTGTATCCTGTCACCAAGAAGACCACAGCATTGTTGTTTTATTATGAACTCTATGGAGCTGAGCCACCACAGCAGAAAGCCTGCAAAAAGCATTCACATGCTCTCACAGTAAAGGCTACTGTATCAACTTGCTTTACATGATGAGGTTGCCAACAGCTATGCACAACTTCATATTAGTCACCTTGTACGACACGAAGCTGGTCGATATGAAAGAAGTCTGGGACCGAAGACGCAGCAACAGTGATAAATGCAGTCAGCAACCCATAGCTTGACTGCTTGCGTCAGGGAACCAGAGCTGACCTTCTTCTTCTTCTTCTTCGTTTGTCCTGAAAAAGACGGTGGTTGCGTTGTGTCTGTTTGCGCCTAAGCTGTGATATCTGCACCTTTCGGTCGACACATCCGACTTCTGCACGGCATTTTTTAAGGACCGGGTTTGCCTTCCCATTTCGATCCATGCTCGCTCAGCCAGCCTGCACTGCTGCAGACTGTTTCCAGGACCACCACGTGGAGGTTGAGCACGGTCTTGACCAGCTCTGGTTTGCTGGTCCTGACGCAGGCAGTCAAGCTATGAGTCGCTGACAGCATTCACTATTGCTGCATCTTGGGGTCCCAGAGCTGACCAAGACTCTACTCCACCTCCAAGTGGTGGTCCTGGAAACAGGCTGCATCACTGCAGTCTGGCTGAGAGAGTAGGGATCGAAGAGGGAAGGCTAACCCTGTCCCAAAAATGACATGCTGAAACCTGATGTGTCGGACCGAAAGGCGCAAATATCGCAGCTTTGCTGTAAACGGCGACACAACGTAACAAACGTCCTTTTCAGGACAAACGCAGCAGCAGCAGAAGAAGAAGAAAGAAGCCTGCACTCATGTGCTATTGCAGTGATAGTTCTCTGTAGTAATGAGGTTGCCAGCCGCCATGCACAACTTCATATTAGTCACTTCTGTTTGAGGTTAGCAATAATTATCATGGAGAAACTCATTCACGAGCGCACGTGCATGTGTGTGTGTGTGGTGGGGGGTAGTCAGATGTGATGTGAGACAGTTGTGGTGCTGGCCGATTGTACCTGGGCGCAGAGTTTATGCTATAGACAATGTCAGAATGTTCTGGCCTAGTGTCCAAGCTCTGTCAACGAAGTTCAGAACCTATTATGTGGATATTATAGTATGAGATGCTTCCTGATGCCAGTTGTTATAAGATAAATGGTAACGGTAGTCCCATTGCAGATACTGCGGTAGAGGAGGGAGTGAAGTGTTAGATACTTCACTATACTAGGTCCAGCACTGTGTACGTATCCTTTTGTGTGAACTCTCACACCTTCAACCCTCCGGCAGTACCCTTTCTTTTTCTTCATTTTTCTCACTCATCGTTTTTATTTGGCGTAAATCATGCCTTTTCATTCGTTATTTTCACTATTTTGCTTTATGCTGGACATAGCATGGTGAATTCTCTAACACGCCACTCCCCTATGGCAGTATTTGCTATGGGAGTAATGCGTATCTTATTGTTTCACACTTCACTCCCAGACTGTTGTTACGATTTGCCAGGTTTGGTGACCCGGCCAGCGATAATATTTTATCACCTAATCTGTCTGAACACATGTGGAAACGTGGCCGTCAAACATTTGACCCCACTGGGAAGCCGGTGTTGTGATCAGATGAAAGAAGACCACATGGTCTGTCCAGACATATGTCTGGCGTAGGCACGCAGATTATTCTGATAAACAGAGGTGCGCAGGAAGTCTTAGGTAACGATATGACATCACTGTGTAAGAAGCCCCGCGTGTATATTAAATTTAATATTTTCAAATACGCGTGAGATGAGTAATGATAACTTTCCCCACCCAAACAGTGCTAGATATATTGGATTGGTTCGCCAGAATCTACTATGATTTGATTGGAACTTTCAGCAGAAACACAGCTGAGATTTGAAACTAAGGATTGTGAGATATAATCTAACAAACTCGGAGTCACAAGACAACACTGACAGACTGCATCGCAGCGTCAACTAAACACCTCCTACAAGCCAGAGGATAGGGCTTATCATTCCACAATTATAAGTACCAGATCGAGTATTAGGCAACTTTGGAATTCACAAGTAAACCCGCCATTTTAATACAAGACTGGAAACTTGGGAATTCTATCACAAGAAGTCATAAGAGGAATTATAGATTTCCAGACCAAGTGGTTCACCCGTCATAAGAGGAATTGCTCAGACTTAAGTGATTCGAACAGCATCTAACTACAGGGCTGTGGGTCCATTCTAAATCTGTGCCAGGAGACACAAAAATTTTGGGGTAAGTGTAAACAAATTATTTACTAATGTAAATTCTACAGGTTTCTTGCTAAGTGGTTATATATGAGGCTGGCAACCTCAACATATGAAAATAATATATTCATGAACCACTACTGCATGAGCTGGTGATTGTTTCTGACTAGTCGTGCGGGGAAACCCGACAGCAGAGATGACCTAAACCCCGATGGTAGTAGCGACGAGTAATGAGTGATGATTACATCACATGTGCCTAAAGTGTATAGAATCATTTTACGAGATTTATATACCTTTTTAATTGTAATTCAGGCAAATCATTATTCATGCACTCCAGACACAATTTCCTAGTTAATACCCAGAAGGATATTGGTGAATTTTCATCCTATTCCCTGAGTTACATTGTGTGCTCGGGAATTTACTTCTTCTGAGAGGTTAACATTCGTGGGTGGAACGCATGAAAATGGGCCTGTTAGTTTGTGGAGAACAAATGTACTCAGCAGAAGACATTTGTTTATTTCCAATTTGTCACAGTTCGTGGTTACAAGACATCAGACTTAAGTACTGAAGTTCCTACACCACTAGTGTGAGAGAAGAGTATCACCACCACCCGCCTACAGTGGACGAATTATGTGGAGAAGTGTACTCATCACCAAAAAGAAGTGATGGAAACCACGGCTGCAGGACTCATCTGGAGTTAAGTTGTGTGTAACAGGCTACAGCAAAAATATGGACAGTATTATTTACGCCCTACCAAAATCTCAATGAGGACAAATTTAATATAACTTTCACCCCCTTTAATCCTTATTTTAACTTGTTGAACTAATTGACTATTAAATTTGTTGTATGTTATTTTAAACTAAACAATAATAGTTGATTCAGTTTATTTGTACGAAAGCAAACGTATGAGCCAACTTTTCTCGATAAATGTATATATAAATACAGAGCCATCTCCCAGTCATTTGCACAGTCAAGAAGAGATGGTAAACTGCTACCAGGTTTACTCGGTTTGGGGTGTGCTGACTTTCCTGCCCTCAGAAAGTATGTGTTTGCGGTGTCTGGCAGGACTTTGCTATTCGCTTTCATTCTTGCCTGATCTATTGTCGCAGCAAGCTCATTTAGCACTTTGTTATGGCGCCAAGTGTATCGCCCTTGCCCTAATGCCACCTTACAGGCTGAGAGCACGTGTTCAAGTGTCTGCCTCCCCTGGCACAGGGGGCACTGCTCATCATCCGACTTTTCCCATTTCACAAGGTTGGTGGCCGACGGCAGCAGGTCATACATTGATCTAACCACGAAGCTGAGCCTAAGAGGTGCCATATGCCATATATCATTCCATGTCAAGGACCTCTGCAGAGCTCCTTCCCATGTGGTCCATTGGCCTTGTTGGACCTGCTGCACTGCTTTTTGCAACCTCTTATCATTCTCAGCTCCTCGTATCTCCTGAACTACCATGTCTCTGCGCTCCCTGCTTGATGCCTTGGTATTATCTACACTGTAGATCTAGGCTTGTCCTGTGGCTTTTCTGCCATTCTGAACATGTTGAGTTGAAGTCATGAGCTCCAGTTTCTCTAGCTTGGCCTGCATTTAAAGGATCGTCACATCTGGTCCCAAGCTAGCAGTAAAAAGTGTTTGGCATACTGTACATTCCCCGCCATCCAAGGTGCTCTCCAACTATGCAGAGCTAAAATACTGTACTCTGGTTTTGGGCTCTCCCAAAGAATTGTCATGTCCTGCACAGAGCCACTTCTCAGCTTCCTCTGCCTATCATAGGGTCCATAGTGAGATCCTCCTACATGCAGGCAACCAGGTAAAAGCCAGAGTTAAGTCTGGGGCTCAAGTGACTCCCCCAAGCTTAGTGTGCAATGCTGAGTTCTCAACAAGTTTCACCACAGGGGGAGTCCCTGGAAGTGTGTGGATGATTTCAAGAGTCAATGAGGATGTAATTAGCCTCACAGACATAGGTTCACTTCCACTACATATACTGTAGCATTGTGCATAGCTGGTGGTCATATAAGAATGACTCCAGATACGCCTCCATGTATATACCTCAGTGTAAAACAATGGCATTTATAGATGATCTTTACGGCGCCAGTCACTCAGGATTTCGATTAAAGCACGAACATGGTAATACTGAGTGGAACAAGAAAAAGACCCTGGAGATGGATATAGGACACACATTGAGAAAACCTGCTGACAACATTACCAGACAATCCCTGTTCTGGAATTCCCAGGATAAGACAGGTAGAGGAAGACTGTGATGAATTTACCATGATACAACGTTAAAATATCTCCAATATAAAGATAAAATGTAGGGATAAAAATAATGTGTAAGATACTAGGAGACATGCTCGCCCATGCCCGCATTTCCTACCGCCAGTCAAACTAACTTGTTAGACGTGCAGTCGAACGGTTACCCTTTGTAGACGGGAGGGAAACGGAGATCAAAAAAGGAAAAATATGACTGAACACGTGTTTGATTCTAGCAAGGCTAAAAGACGCACTTGGTGGTAAAAGGAAAAAAAAATTCACGTCACTAGTCAACACAATGTAAGGAAATGGACAAAAAAGACCTTAGCTCTTATTCGCAACAGTCATTTCTTGGACGTTTTTCGATACTTGGTCCCTTTATTTGAATTCAGCGGCAAACGCCGTAGAGAAGGTTCTCAAACAAATTTTAAAAAAAAACTAACTTGAGAAAAAATATGTTTTTTCTTAATAATAGAGTTATGAATATAAAACCTAGCTAGTTTGATAGCCCATCTTGAGCAGAGAACTAATATACTTTAAATTATACAGACGGTTAGATAACAAGGAAGATATTGACAAAAGACTGTATTGTTCATATCAAACTAGCGACTGTACTGCCCATACTGTCACTAAAGTTTCAAATTCTTGGCCTTGAGACACGCAAATGCAAAAATCAAGCTGTAATGCAAGAGAGGGGAAAGGTGGAGAATTGTGGCTAAAAATAACTTAGAAGGCAGATTTGTGTAGGGTATTGCTTGTAGAACCAAGCGTGTTTTTTATGAAAAACCAAGTAGAGACAGACGGACCAACAGACAATAATGCACACTTGACTGAGATCTGACCGAAATGTGACTTTTGGTTGTAGATTTGAAAAGTTAGGGGGGAAGTCGGTGATTGGGCAAATGTAATCATATTAGCGGGACAGAGATGCGCATTTTTGCCATTTGATACAATACTGTCCATGGGACACAGTGGTTATTGCCTGTGGTGTTGTTCCTAGAAGATAGTACATACATTTAGAGGGACGCCATCATATAGCCAGCAGCTCAGCTGAGTTTTGCTAGCAATTAACTGTGTTCTCAATTCTGAATTCTGGTAAGAATGAAAGTATTTATTTTGTACATTTTAATATCTCGAGTGATTGATACTGCCATATCATATAAAATGATTACGACAAGTAAGTGTTCACTCTAGGTCCCCAGCCCAAGTTCAGGGTCTAGAGACAAACAAAATATATGGACGCCTAACTAAGACTATGGAAGGCGGATCTATTGTTGAGATCAGTGGGAACATATCACCTATCTTATTGAATAAAAGGAAACTATTGAACATATCTCAGATGCAATGCAGTCTTGGGGAAACTGATACTATATGAAAACAACTGGGTAAGAGGTGCTGTGTGGTCAGAGAGATCTGACCCATTCTGTGTAGTGTTGATGTGTTGTGCTGTGTGTAAGAGTGGTGCAGTAAATAGATTACTGACACAGCGCACAACTTTTGTTTCAGAATTGTGAGTTTCTGTTGTGGCACTAGGGTAGTGCCACATAAGTAATCAAGATTGCACAAGCAGATGTGTGTGCAGCCAAACAGTGTGTCGGTGCAGTCTACCATTGTATTCTAGCTACCGAGAGGAGTGGGCCACCGGAATCCAGCATTAGATCTTCGCAGACAAGATGAGTGATTTAGTGGCCTGCTGAGGATTCCCCATACTCCTAAAGAATTTATAAATATTTCCCCTCATAAATATATTGAATTTTGGGAAAGATACATTTATTAAAGTTCATAAGACAATGGACAAAGCTTGTTCTAGTCACAGAGTGGGTGTGATGACACCACCCCAACAGCACATCCAGTAATAGTTTCCCAGAGACATTAGAAATATAATTAATATTAACCAGTCTGATAAAATACTTATGTATACACATTCCATTTTATTATGCCATATATTTATGCATTCCATTTATAACTCCATAACATTTCATATGTTCTGACCAACTAAAACATTGGTTCAGAACAAATAAATTTAAAGAAAATTTTAATATTTAAACTAAAAGAGCCTGAGTTAGTTCAGTGTGTTATAGAATTTTATTAATATTATTAGACATTAATTATCTGTGTGTGTTTGTATATTTTACTACAACACATTACATTTCAGTACCCTAGACTTTTTAACGTAACTACATTCACATTAGAAAAAAAGATATGTTTGAGGTCGTAAGTGGTAGTAAGAAGGGCCTTCTGTAATTCACATGTACATTTATCTCAGGAGCCTTCACAGCTGACCTCATACATTACACTAGGTAACATCACAACCATACAGTACCATCAAAAACCACTACAAAGACCACAGAAAAAGAGAACTGTAGACAGACGTGAAGGGGATAAAGAAGTCATGGAAAGATCTTGAGCTGATCGCACGGGACAGGAAGACTTGGCAAATGTTTGTTGAAGCCCTATGCTCCTTCGGGAGTTGAAAGACGAATATGGTAATATTGCTGTGTGTTGCATTTTTAGGGGGGGGGGGGGGACAACTCTGTATAAAAACTTTGGATAGGGGGAAACGTTTGGATATTTTACTTATGTCCACAATCTAATGACTAAAACGGTTGGGTTGAAATGAACAGTGGGCTGTCGGTTTGATACGGCCTTAAAAAGAGAATTCAGAGATGCAGTAAAAAAATGAGTAGGCTAGGCCTAATTCTAACCCTAACGACGGGAGCGACTTATTTAGATGACATCGAAGACAGGCCCAAGTCCCAGTTCTTCATTTCAACGGACTAATTATAACATCTGATCAAAGGTTGATGAGCCATGATCACATAACTTGTGAAGATTGCTGAGCCCTACCAAGCATGCTGCTAACAGCAACAAAACCTGACTGCGGCTAGCTACCCGTTGCAAGTACGACATTTGTTGGATGATTATAAACTGAAATCAGCTGAGCTATAGCCTAATCACAGTTGTCAATGGACACTGCAATCATATGGCTATATTTCTGTACACAATAAATTATAACATTGGAAACAATAAGTAAATTTTGCTAATCAATATTGCAATTACCATTAACCATATCTCCAGCCATTTTATACTTGGTTACCACAATATCGTTGGCTGGAGTGGTTTCCACGTTTTCTGGCTCCTCGGCGTCCGCCATTTTCCTAACTTTGAAGTTTCCTTCCTCCAAACCGGATTTTTTCCGTCCCACCGGTCACAATTATTTTCCGCTACATATTACGAGTCCGATGACATTAACCAACTTAACCATCTGTGCTAGATTTGTTATTTAATATCATATGTAAGTAAATAAAAACAATATCAATTGATAACAGTTAAAAGTCTTTTTAACGGTTGGTTGGTTTTTGGTCCTTGCACAAGAAAGCTTCACCCGTGTGTTACCGGGGCCCGAGAGGGGAGCAAAGAATAGTAACACTGCACCCTACCATGCATGTCGTAAAAAGCGACTAAGGAGGGTATGGGCATGGGGCTGTTTACCCCATCCCGTAAAAACTTCGCACAGTGGGCTGATCACCTGCTTGCCAACCAATCTGATTACGGAAACAATGATAGATTGTTTGGTCTGTTTTTGTTCCACAAAGACGCCACTAGGCGTGGTGGAAACAGCGATAGATTGATCAATTTGTTGTTGCCCTAAGACGCCACTAGGCGTACTGGCCACATACTGCTTTGCCGGTTGATGGCTAAGGATGGAAGAAGACAAGAAAGCTGGTGATTATCCTTGTGCATTAAATTCCCGGTTCAACCCCATGGGGTTATAATTTGGGTACATGGCGTTTATAAATCTTTTATTAGAAGAAAAATAGATTATGGAAGTATAATATATGACTCTGCTGCACACAGTAACAAGATTAAATTAGACAGAATTCAGCATCAGGCTTTATGTACAATAGCAGGTGCAATCAGATCAACATCAATGGGAGCTATGGAGGTGGCTTTAGAAATTATACGCTTAGAATTACGGAGAAAGGAGTTAAGACTAAATTACATGAACAGAGTTATGTTAGATAAGTCTCACCCAGCACATACAGCTTTTACCAGATGCCAACTAATAACTCAGGCCAAGCCAATGAATAGGCCTACCACTAGATACCCTACAGGATGGAAGTGTATGGAGGAAATTGTCCATCTGGGTACATTAATTACATCAATTAATAACAGTTGTGAATACAAGCCAGTGATTCCGCCCTGGGAGATCAAGAAACCGACACGGACTATCACCTAGCAGAAATACTTAAGAAAACAAATAATATAGAAAATATTAAAAACACCGCCAATAAATATATACAACAAATATCAAAAGACAGCATTACTGTGTACACAAATGGATCCAAGGGAGAGGATGGCAAATTGGGGATAGGAATATATATTCCAATATGGAAAATGGCAAAAGAATATAGCATCACGGAAAATACATCCATTTTCACTGCAGAAATACTAAAATACTGTACTCTGGTTTTGGGCTCTCCCAAAGAATTGTCTTGTCCTGCACAGAGCCACTTCTCAGCTTCCTCTGCCTATCATAGGGTCCATAGTGAGATCCTCCTACATACGGGCAACCAGGTAAAAGCCAGAGTTAAGTCTGGGGCTCAAGTGACTCCCCCAAGCTTAGTGTGCAATGCTGAGTTCTCAACAAGTTTCACCACAATACTGGCAATACTAAAAGCACTAGAAATATTCTCTGATAACCCTCCCAAAAAATTAACAGTTTTAACTGACTCTCGCATTGGGACGTCTAAAGCGTAGCAGCTTTGTGCATCGGGGGAAAAGACTTATAAGACAGCATCAAGAGGACCTATCCATGAAGACAACACCACTGAAGCCCACCCTATACCCTGTACCATGGGAGCAGGCCAGCAGTGCCCTCCAAATTAATACATCAGTCAGTGGTCTCACAAGTGGATGTGAGTATAATGATCTGCAAAAACGAACTGCTACATTGAGTATGATCCAAGAAAGCGATCCCGATCAATCATGGATACATGCCTATACAGATGAAACAGCAACTAATGCTGTTAGGAATGGAGGTGCCGGTATCTTTATCTCATATCCTGACAACCACTATGAGACTAGGCACATTCCCACTGGTAAATTCTGTTCCAACTATACAGCTGAGGTTCAAGCTCTACAGCAAGCTGCAAATATGATTTATAACACCAACTCTGACTGCCACCAGGTAGTCATCCTCTCACATGCACTGTCTGTCCTGCAAGCTCTCAAGGGTGGTAAACTCCCGCATCTGAGAAATGAACTAAACAAGGTACTGCCAAAAAGAGAACCATACTTCAGTGGGTACCATCTCATTGTGGTGTACCCGGAAATGAAAAGGCAGATAAACTTGCAAAAAAGGGAGGAGAATGTGAACAAGAAGATAATGAAGTCACATACTTTGAGAAAAAGAGAGCTATCCAGACTATCAGAAGAGAACAGAACCAACCCAAAGACGACTATCACACTCTCGACCGGCAGGGACAGATAACTATTTTTCGACTCAGGACAGGGCATAACAAACTGAATAAACACATGCACAAGCTACGATTGTCTGCTTCACCACTGTGCACATGTGGATTAAACGAACAAACTGCTGAGCATGTTCTACAGGACTGTCCTCTGTATGACCAGTTAAGAAAGATATACTGGCCGAATGACTCAACACTAAACTCAAAGCTATATGGAGTTAAAGAGGAACTTCAAACAACAGTCGAATTCATCATGAGAACTCGTCTGACGGTGTAATCATCAAAGATGCGATCGCAAGAAGAAGAAGAACTGACTCTCTTTCAACAATTAAAGCACTTAGAAACTTACGAGAATGTAGTAGACCTGATATATTTCATTTTCATTCATTCATTTCATAACCCTCCACTCCCAAAGGAGCATAGGCCTTCAACAAACACATGCCAAGTCCTCCTGTCACGTGCCATCATCTCAAGTTCTTTCCATGTTCTCCTCATCATTTTCACCTCTGTTTCCAACTCTCTTCTCCATGTGCTTCTTGGTCTACCTCTGCCTCTCTTGCCCTGGGGGTTCCAGAACAAGGACTGCCTTGTAATGCTATCAACAGACCTGATATAGCAGAGGAGATATTTCTGGCTACTACATACTTATATTCCAGAGGATGTTCAGTCTTAATTGCTTGGATACCTTCACATGTTGGCATAGAAGGAAATGAAAAGGCAGATAAAGAAGCCAAGAAAGGTAGATCTGATAAAAATCTAATAAATGTAGGGATGAGTAAATCAGAGATTAAGAGCTTAATTAAAGATTTAATAACAGATGAATGGAAAGCAGAGTGGGATAAAAATCTGAAAGGAAGACATGCATATAAGATGTTCAAGGCTCCAACAAGAAAATGTGAGATATCTAGGGAATTGAAAATTCCCAGTAATAAGAAACTTCTCAGAATACAGCTGGGAAAAGGCTATTTCAGAATAGAAGAACCTTATTGTGCGGGATGTCTTCAAGACAATAATATAGAACATTTCTTGTTAAAATGTAAGAGGTATGAACAAATGAGAATACCATTATTAGATTATTTGCAAGCATCCAACTTACCTATAAATATAGAAGAGGTGTTGAGAATAGACAGACCTAGGGAACTGCATAGTATAGTCAAACAATATTTAACACGAACAAATGTTAATATATAGTGGCTGGGGATGTGAAGGTCTGATGCTGTTCTTACAATGCATATGACTTTTAACAGATGAAAGTCAATTAAATATCTGTTAAAGTCAGTTATATAACTAGAACCACCAGGCCTTTACACCCCTCCACTTTAATATTATTCTTGTTCAGAGTTTATTCTTGATTTCTTTTTTTTCTTTTCTATTTATTTAACGTATAAGCACAATTGTGATTGTCCCTATTTACATTGATTTGACAAATGTGATGCCACTTTCTCATATCGGCGGTTGTTCATATTATTTGGAATTGAAAACAATATATATCCTAATTATAACCCATCAGAGGTTGAACGGGATATCTTTTTTTTCATTAATTTAAAAAAAAAAAAAATACATGGCGTTCTTTATCCTATATTGTATATTACATTTGTTGTGTTTTAGTGTGTTGATTATTCTAAGCCGATGTTTGTTTATTAGCAAAACATACTGAAATCTTCTTCGTATACTTTCAGACGTCCACTTGAATGTTCTCAAAGAACAAAGACTGAAATAAATACAAAAATTAAAAAAAGGTTTTTTTTGGTGTGGATTGGGTGTCATACCGGACACCCCCATGATTTCTCGTCCATTTTCACCTTGTTAACAACAGGGCAGTTATGAGAAACTTTATTTTCTTTTCTTGTTGGTTGTATTTAATTTTAATTGTTTGTTTATTTGTTGTTTTGTTTTTGAAAGGTGAGGGCGCACACACACACACACACACACATTCGCACTATTTTTACAGTTTTGATTAAGCATATTTGGACTGAGTTGGGGGGGGGGGGGGGAAGAGGAGAAGACACTATATTTAGACATCGGAAATCAGATTTTATTATCTTGAATTTACTACACCATATATATCCTAATTATATGCATGGAGGCATATCTGGAGTTCTTCATTTGACCAGCACATATTTCAGTCATACATGCACATATGACTACCAGCTATGCACAATGGTGCGGGGGGGGGGGGAGTAAAGGATCTCGTTGCACGCCCTTTGAGGCATATTGGGAATATGGATATGGTGTTAGGCCCATATTTTCTTGACCATCGGCACACTAGGGGTGACGTGGTCAACAGCACGCCGGCCGCCTTAACCTTCCCAGAGTTGCTCTGGTACCCAGTTGGGGCTGGGTCGACCCAGGAGCCGTTTGCGGCCTAAAAAAATCTCACCTCATCTGGGGATCGAACCATAGACCACTGAGCTGGGAAGCCAGTGCACTAACCACTATGCTACTGCGGCTTCCCTATGCACAATGCTACAATATATACATGTGGAAGTGAACATCTGTCTGTGAGGCTAATTACACCCTAACTGACTCTTGAAATCATTCACACACTTCCAGGGATTCCCCCTGCGGTGAAATTTATTGAGAACCCAGCATTGCACACTAAGCTTGAAGAAATCACTTGAGCCACAAACATAACTCCTTGACTTTGACCTGGTTGTCTGCATGCACAGGTATCTCACTATTGACCCAGTGATAGGTACAACGGTTGAATGAAAAAAAAAAAAATATACAAAAACACACAAATAGTAATACATCTTACAAAGAGAAAGGACAAGAAAAACTTACGTTGCGGCCACAAGGCCTTCGTCAGGGACAGACAAACAAGAGACAGAGGGGAAAGAAAATGAGAATTAAGTAGAGAACATGAAACTATAAAAATAAGAGAAAAAAACACTCCCTTATGTCCAGTGATAGGTAGGATGAAGTAGCTCTGTGCAGGACGTGACAATTCCTTGGGAAAGCCCAGAACCACAGAATAGTATTTTAGCTCTACATTGTTGGAGAGCCCCCTTAGATGACGAGGAATGCACAGTGTGCCACGCACTTCTTACTCCTAGCTTGCGATCAGATGTGACGATCCAATAAATGCAAGACAAGGTGGAGAAACTAGAGCTCATAACTTCAACTCAGAACACAACCTAGTCTACAGTGTAGATAATACTAAGGAGTCTTCAACTTAGTATTGGCTGCAAAAGAGCGATACGCTCAGCAGCCCTAGTTAAACAACAGATCTTAATTATAACCCATCAAGGGTTGAAAAAGACACTTTGACTTTTTTAAAAATTGCTCAAAACCATAATAGAAGAAACAGTTTAAGGCAAATGGCTAAGTGGACTACAGCACTATAAAAGTGGGAAGATGACGTCAAAAGATGGACAGGAAATAGCCTATGGAAGTGAACATCTTAATTTTCGACTTTGTTACTTACAGATCACGGTATCACCACTGCAACTAGTCTTGCAGGCAGCTTGCACAAAAATATCCACGTGCTCTTACATTTGTGTTTTCTATTGCAATTTGTTTTATATAATGAGGTTGCCTGTTTAATGCACAATCTCTTACCAGTCACTTACTATAACATGCTTGAGGCAGTAGTAGTCATGTTCATTCTGCTTCATCTCAGAGACCCCCGAGAATGATATGAGACAAATAACATATGCAGTGAGCCGTAGATATAAGAGGGAGGATGCACTGACGATTCGTTGTTGCCGACCTGTAGTGCAGAGATGGTCTTGTTATGATATGAATTTATTTCCAAATCGTTCTAACCCGCGGCTGCCAAATCTGGCTAATTTCATACCTTGCACAGCAGACGGCCCCGGCAGAATATTGCAATCGGGTGTTGCAACAGTTGTCATGGTCGCAGTTTTAACAAGAACAAAAGTTAATAGTACAGTAATTGTATAAAGTGTATAGTAATTGGGAAGGTGAATTTCTGTCTGGTGATGTTCTTATAAAACATACTTACTTAGTCGTTCCCCGTCTACCGTGAGGTGTAGAGATTTGGAAGAAAGAGCGCCAGACTGTCCTATCCGGCTGTCTTCCTCCTGGCCTGGTTCCATTCTAGTCCTCGGTCCTTCAAAGATTGTCTAATGTTGTCCTCCCAGCGGACTCTGGGGGTCTGGATCCCTGGCTATTTGTTTCCCATGCTTGTCGTGGTAGCCGATCTTCTCCCATTCTGCAGACATGGCCAAACCATCTAAGTTGGGACTGTTCTACTTGGGTCTGCAGGGGGTGGGATTTTAGGCCTTGACGTATCTTCTGGTTGCGGACCATGTATGTATATATATATATATATATATATATATATATATATATATATATATATATATATATATATATATATATATATATATATATGGCTTTATTTTGTTTTATCTATTTTTGTTGTTGTTTGTTTAGTTTTTTTTTCTACATGCACGCTAAATTAGTCATTTTGATTTGCCCTATTTACAACGATTAGTCAGGAGATGTGTGTCACGGGGGACTGATAATTTATTTTACCATCACGTCCCATCTTTTTATTACTCTTTTAATGTCCTGGTTTCCTCGACTTTTTGTAATTGCTTTCTTTCGGATTTTACCTACGTAGCCCATTATTCCTCTCTCAGACCCCACCCCGCGGCTTTGTTTCGTTCTGGCCTCATTATAAATTCCCCACTGGTCAGTGCGGTCAGCGTATGATAATATTATATAAGCTGCACTTGGCGTTCGTCTGACCAGAGGAATGTCTCGCGCGTAACGGGTTTGATCTCCAGCGAGAAAGAGTTCTCTGAAGGGAACCCGCTAGCCTAATACAGTTGGTAGCGAGATCAAAAGGGGAGATAACAACTCACGTTCGTCCTGAGAGATTTGTTGTGGCCCCTGACCATAATATTATGTATTGTCTATTTGGGAAACTTTCTCGCGGTTGTTGCTTTTGATGTATACCTCTAGAATAACATTTGTCTTACTCTTGATTACGTTATACGCCGAACATCTGTAGAAACAAGCCATGCCAGATGTCCTGGGGTAGCGTCATTTGTAGACTATAAAATGAGATAGATTTACTCACTCAAACACACTCGTAAAATTTTCCTGGCCCGTAGATGACCATAGGAGACTAAGGCAGAGTTAGCACAGCAGAACTAGATTGTGTTTGCCTATGTTCTTGTCATGTTTCGGGGTGAGTAGACATCTCTTAAAATATATATATTCATGTTAGTTTTATGTATCTGATAGGAGTGTGACTTGAATTCATTGTGAGGATTGCTCCAGGTAATTAATTCAGTGATAATGTAGCACCGTCTACCGCCTTAGTTAACGGGCGTAGAATCAGTCAGTACAGTGCTTACCATGGGTTAAGAGTAGGCTAAAATAACTGTCATTACTGTAAGGAAATGTCAGAGGTGTGGGTTATTCACTTAAAACTGAATAGTGATGTGCAGGCGCTATAACCCTGAATTATAGGAGATAGTCACTTATTCCTTTCTGATAGAAACTTATAGTGGCTGGGTGGAATCATGATATGCCGATTTGTGTAGTTAGACACTAGTTATCATTTTCACAGAAAGCAGTTACCAGCCATAGATAACCTTATATCTTAGGTTTCAGTCACAACTGTATTATTATAGCAAGAACATTGCATTTTCTATGTATTCATTTGTGGGATGTTGTCACGCGTAGGGAGAGAGCAAGGTCGACACAGGTCAACTGCTCACTATAACACTAAGAATATAGATTGATTTTCTTGCAATACTGTAATAATGATGTTATTTGTTATGAAACCAAGAGGTTAACTGTCTGGAATCAAGGGTAATTAAATACCATATAAGAATATCAGACAAGTTGTTCTCCCACGTGACTTTGTTCCACAACTAACATACACCACACGATGTTGACAATTCGACAGTAAAAAAAGGACAGTAAACAAGAAAGGGAAGTAATCACAAAAAGAGAGCCCTGGACAGGCTTATGATATTTTATCAAATTGACTCAGACGTGTAGTAAGTAAATAAACAATATGCTATTTATTAAGGGAATCACATTTACAAAGGGTTATTTTACATCTGATGAAAAAAAAATATGGACGTTTAAATCTGAAAAATAAACAGGAATCTAGGTCCCAGTGGGGTGCCTTATTTTTCTTCCCTGACTAAGTCTGAGCGTTTGATGGCTATGGGTGTATGTGATCTTCCTTCGCTTTATTTACTTATCGTAGTGTTTTGTAGGATGTAGGCTGAGAGGACACTCTGCTGTGACTTCTTGATGAGAGCACGTGGTGGTGACTGACTGCCCTGGGTGGCACTAGTGTCTTTAAGGATGTCTGGTTCACACTCAGGGGTGAAGATTCAGTCCCTGTCCCTTCTTGATTTTTGGGCTCAGCAAAAATTGAGGGAGGTCGAAGCCAGGTCCTATGTTACTGACACTCTGCACACACAAAATCACTTCAGGTTCACACAATCAGAACTTGAATATTTGAATATATTCATAAGCACGTTATTGACTTTACACACAGTTGTGTACAATCTGTGTATATTCTTTTAAAAGTCTTATGAACTTAAAATTTAGTTTTAGGCTGCTTTCACGGTGTTCATCAAGAGAGTAAAGTAAAGTTACATTTTCCTCTGATAAATACAGTTTAAGACCGGAAAATAGGTGGTCGTCTATGGGTCACGGGGTTAATTGATGTCACCCAGAAAAACCCACCATTTTACCATCGCGTCTTCGCAAAACCTACCTGCGGAATCTAAATGGCCTGTTAACGAAATTTAATACAAGAACTTCACCTGATCTCGCGTTCTCGTAGGAAAAAAAAAGAAGGGGGTCATAGGGAAGACTAGAAAACAGTGACAGGATGGACTGAGTAAAGGAATGTGGAAGATTTAGGAAGAGAAAGGATAGACTGCTCCATGACAGATAAGCCCCCCATTTATAGTTAGTGGTCAGACTAACAACGCGGAGTCTGACTTTCTCTGTGCATTCTATCACGTATGATTCTAACGTCACGTCTAAACTTCACTCTCTTCATTTACTTTTACGATCCTCTCGGACAGCGATGCTGAATCCGATGGTGTGTTTCTTCGATTGTGTCTAATTCTGCCAGCGTATGCCTGCTCAGAAAGTCTGCTCCCACGTTGATCTTCCCTGGGATGTATTCCACCTTGAAGGAATAGGGCTGAAGTAGTAAAGCCCAACGCATGAGTCGTGCATTAAGTTTCTTTGACGCCGCTAGAAACATAAGTGGGGCATGGTCACTTTGTACTGTAAATTTTACTCCATAGAGATATGGCTGATGTTTTTGTACCGCCCATACCAAGGCAAGACACTCCTTTTCAATTGTAGAATAATTCCTCTCTGCTGAGTTTAACCTACGACTGGCATAGGCTACAGGAAACAACAAGTCAGGATTGTTATCATCTGTCTGCATCAGTGAAGACCCAATTCCAATGTTACATGCGTCTACGCGCAGCACAAACGGCTTTGCTAGGTCCGGTAGTCTCAGTATAGGTCGTGATGTCAGCTTATGTTTAAGTGTAGCATACACTTCTTCACAATCCGGAGTCCAAACTACTTTCTCTGGCTGGCCTTTCCTGGTCAGATCCGTCAGCGAGGCGGTCAGTGTGTTAAAACCCTGAATAAAGCGCTGGTAATATGCACAAAGGGACATAAATGAACGGGTGTCTTTCTTGGTAATAGGACGCGGTGCTTGTTTTATTTTCTCTACGTTTTTATCCACAGGACACATACAGCCATGAGTGATCGTGTGTCCCAGAAATTCTAACTCCTTGAAACCAATTAAACATTTACTGGGTCGCGCCGTAAGTCCCGTCTCTTTCAGTCGCT
The DNA here is from genome assembly GCA_024509875.1 of Oreohelix idahoensis. NCBI lineage: Eukaryota > Metazoa > Mollusca > Gastropoda > Stylommatophora > Oreohelicidae > Oreohelix > Oreohelix idahoensis. Next base: position 91,716 of record JAMPIV010006242.1, read on the forward strand.
GGAGCAGCTGGGCGAGGGCTTCCAAATGTTCCTCAAATGTGCTCGTTGATATTAATATGTCATCCATAAAGTTGTGGATGGCATTATTTTGCAATGGGGTGAGTAATTTCCTCATCATTCTGGTGAAGATACCCGGAGCGTTGCTCAACCCAAATGGCAGAACATTAAACTGATAATGTCCTTCAGACGTACTGAAAGCAAGCAACGGCCTAATTTCTTTCTTGACCGGGATTTGGTAATAACCCTTGCTCAGGTCAATTTTTTGTGAAGAATTTGGCCTTACTTAATTTTGGTTTTGAAGAGTCCATTGGGGTCAGGTAAGGGTTCTGGTTGGGGACTCTGTCACACTTTCATCTCAAACTCGACGAGATTTGTGAGACCCGGCCTATCTGTGAGCACTTCTGAGTGTTCTTCTAAAAGTTGTTTGACTTGTTCACCTTCTGCACTCCCTAAAGTTGAGCTTATTTGCACATCCTTGTGCGATTCTTGTGGACGAAGCGGATACTCAACATATATTTTGTCTTCATTATCCACTTCTGTGGCAACCGCCAGGGTCATAAGATGAGCTGGTTCGGGGTTTGGGCGTTCAACGTACTTTTTAAGAAGATTTACATGATAAATCTTATGTTTCCCCTTCTTGGAGATTTTATAATTAGTACGAGAAATCTTCTGTACCACTTCAAATGGTCCCTGCCAACCGATTTGAAGTTTATTGTTGCCACTGGGCAACAACAAAAGTACTTTATCCCCAATATGCAATTCCCTGTCCTTGGCTGATTTGTTGTAATGTTTGGCATACTTACTACGCGCTCGTCGCAAGTTTGTTGATGCCATCTCCCAACCAACCTTTAAGCGTTCCTTGAGTTCCTGGACATATTTTGACGCCGTAACAATACTGTCGTCTGCACTTTCATCTGTCATAGCCCGAAGAAGAGCTTCAAGCGGTCCTTTGATTGGACGCCCGAACAATAAGGTGGCGGGAGAGAGAGACCTGTCGAAGAGTGTGTGGCACTTCTCGGTAGGCAAATAGTGCTGCAGGCAGAAACAAATCCCAGGTTTCTGGTTTTTCCTGAGCCAATTTGCGCAACATAGTGATGAGAGTTCCATTGAACCTCTCAACTTGTCCATTGGACTGAGGATGATAGGGCGAGGTGTGAATATGCTGTGTACGAAATACTCGGAAAACCTCTTCCGCTAACTTTCCCTTGAACTGTGACCCATTATCCGTAAGTATTTGTCGAGGAAAACCTAGCCTGGTGAATATACTCACTAATGCTTCTGCTACATGCACTGAGTCTGATGAGGGTAGTGCAATGGCTTCACCCCACATTGTACATGTGTCGACTAGTGTTAAAATGCAGCGGTTCCTCCTTTTAGTTCTCAGAAGAGGTCCTATGATATCCACAGCTACTCTCTCGAAGGGAGTTCCTATTATTGGCATCTCTCCTAACGTCGCTGGGGATGTCCAATGTTTAGGTGCCACTCTTTGACACTGGGCACAGGACTTAACAAATCGGATGATATCTGCATTCATCCCCGGCCAATAGTAATGGGCTGATATGCGTTGCATGGTGGCATTTTGACCCATGTGACCACTGAATGGAAGTGCATGACCCATCTCCAAGATTTGGTTCCTGTACGTAGATGGAACGACTAGTTGCCCATGTTCTAGTCCTATGTTTCCTGCTCTACGATATATTAATCCCAATTTCATATAAAAGTTTCCTTTCTGCAGGGGAGTATTGGCAAATGGCAGTTTCTTGAAGCAGGAGGCCAGAGTTGTATCCTGTGTTTGAGCATTCTTTAACTCCTGAGGGAGGGGATTCTGCACAGGTGCTGGCTCCTGTTCACTCGCAGCTTTACTTCTGGTTGTCACTGCCGCAATAACAAGAGGTTCTTTTGGTTCACCTAGGAATACGTATCTACAACCCAAGATCAGGTCATAGATTGGGTCATCCATGACTGCTGCTCTGATCTGTCCTGACACAAAGCGGGATTCCACCTGGATATTTGCTATTTGCAGAGTCATTGTCTTGTCACCTTTTGTGGCTCCACGAAGTTCCACAGTGTCTGGTGTTACCTGGCCAGGGTCTACCAGTGATGAGGCGACAACTGCATCAAATTCCAGTCCCGTGTCATAGAGGCATAATACGTGCTGTCCATTTACCTTCACTGTGTCGGTAACGGACGGTCGATTGAGGCTATTCGTTTGCCTCATTGAATTCTTCTTTGGCGATTTTGTCTGTATGAATGCAGCATGTTGAGGAGCGGGTTTAATTTTACATTCTTGAGTGTGGTGTGTGTGTTTGTCTTACACACCTTACACCACTTCCTCCCCGTCTCCTGGTTAGTAGAGGTCCTCTCCTGTTTTATCCTATTATAAGTTTGTGATGTGTTCTGTGCTTTATGGGAAAATCCACTAGATTTAGGGTGATTGTCGGAACAGGGGTGTGTAGATGCTTTTGCAGGCATATCAGTATATTTCCGTCTTGTAGACTGAGCTTCTGCCAAAGCTCCCTGAAACCTTTCAGCCAGAGTGAGTAACGACTCAAGGTTTTCGGCCCCATGCTCTGCTAGGAACCTTCTCATATCTGGTGTCATTGTGTCCTTGAGTTGTTCCATAATAATCATTTCCTGAATCCCTTCCAGAGACTCAGGAAAGTTTCCTAACGTGCGCCATTTTTGCAGATAGGATTCGAGGCGAGATGCAAACTGTGCAAATGTTTCCCCTATGTCTCTTCTGGCCCGACGAAACTGCTTCCTGTAAGCTTCTGAATTAAGTTCAAATCTTTGTAAAAGGGCCTTCTTTAGAGTATCATATTTATTTTGCTCAGTAATTGGCAACTTCATGTACACCTCATATGCTGTTCCACGCAATCCTTGTGAGAGTTTGAGCGCCCATTTATCTTTGTCCAGACCATACAACGAGGCAAATCGTTCGAATCTATCAAGGTACGTGTCGATTTTCTCGGCGCTGTTGGAGAAAATTTCTAAAGGAAATGACATAGCATTAGTTCCTGTAGCATGACTGGTAATTGTGTTACCATCTGCTGAAGGAGAGGCACCAGAAGATTCTAATGTACTGGGACTAGCCTCTACTTCAACTCTTCTAGCTTCTACGTCTAATTCCTTTAATCTAGTTTCATGCTGCCTTTCTTTTTCTCTCTCCTCTGCTTGTCGAATTTCTCTCCTCTCCTGTGCTTCTCTCTCTGCTCGCTCCTTTTCTAATCTCTCTTCTCTGTCAAGATGTTTATCGATTTCGGCGCTAATGAAACTCGTTAACTCATTACCTACCATCCCCATGTCCTTAGCGAATTCCATTAAACTAGATCTTACTTTGGCTAATTCAGCCATTGTTGGTGCTGAATAAATCTTGTGGGTAAATTATCTCCCAATATACAAGAACAATTTTTTACCAAAGCAATAATGTTAGTCAGTGAATAGAATATGACTAATAGCACATTAACTCCATACACTCATTCACTCCTTAACTAAAATTAACTTCTTAGAAAGTTATTTGAAAAAGGAAAACCACCACACTACTAGCTTCAATTAATTCTTAATATCCTGTCCAGATGCTACAACGATAAAGTCTAGGGGATAGAAAAAGATTCTCACTCTAGAAGGTGAAGAAAAGCAATATTTTTGAGCAAAGGCAATGGTTTATGCCTCAGCTCTTTGCTATTCGTATCACCAGCGAGAGCTACTGTGCGCTAGGATACTTAAATCTCGAGGCGAGCCCCCACTTGTCACGCGTAGGGAGAGAGCAAGGTCGACACAGGTCAACTGCTCACTATAACACTAAGAATATAGATTGATTTTCTTGCAATACTGTAATAATGATGTTATTTGTTATGAAACCAAGAGGTTAACTGTCTGGAATCAAGGGTAATTAAATACCATATAAGAATATCAGACAAGTTGTTCTCCCACGTGACTTTGTTCCACAACTAACATACACCACACGATGTTGACAATTCGACAGTAAAAAAAAAGGACAGTAAACAAGAAAGGGAAGTAATCACAAAAAGAGAGCCCTGGACAGGCTTATGATATTTTATCAAATTGACTCAGACGTGTAGTAAGTAAATAAACAATATGCTATTTATTAAGGGAATCACATTTACAAAGGGTTATTTTACATCTGATGAAAAAAAAAAATATGGACGTTTAAATCTGAAAAAATAAACAGGAATCTAGGTCCCAGTGGGGTGCCTTATTTTCTTCCCTGACTAAGTCTGAGCGTTTGATGGCTATGGGTGTATGTGGTCTTCCTTCGCTTTATTATACTTATCGTAGTGTTCTTGTAGGATGTAGGCTGAGAGGACACTCTGCTGTGACTTCTTGATGAGAGCACGTGGTGGTGACTGACTGCCCTGTGTGGCACTAGTGTCTTTAAGGATGTCTGGTTCACACTCAGGGGTGAAGATTCAGTCCCTGTCCCTTCTTGATTTTTGGGCTCAGCAAAATTGAGGGAGGTCGAAGCCAGGTCCTATGTTACTGACACTCTGCACACACAAAATCACTTCAGGTTCACACAATCAGAACTTGAATATTTGAATATATTCATAAGCACGTTATTGACTTTACACACAGTTGTGTACAATCTGTGTATATTCTTTAAAAGTCTTATGAACTTAAAATTTAGTTTAGGCTGCTTTCACGGTGTTCATCAAGAGAGTAAAGTAAAGTTACATTTTCCTCTGATAAATACAGTTTAAGACCGGAAATAGGTGGTCGTCTATGGGTCACGGGTTAATTGATGTCACCCAGAAAAACCCACCATTACCATCGCGTCTTCGCAAAACCCTACCTGCGGAATCTAAATGGCCTGTTAACGAAATTTAATACAAGAACTTCACCTGATCTCGCGTTCTCGTAGGAAAAAAAAAGAAGGGGGTCATAGGGAAGACTAGAAAACAGTGACAGGATGGACTGAGTAAAGGAATGTGGAAGATTTAGGCACCAAGTACGCAGCCAACTTACACGTGCTGGATAATAGCACAGCGGGCCGATTGTCCTGAATTTGACCTCGTCTTGTGTGTGTGTTCGGGTCATCCAAAACCTCCGCACGTATTTGCCGTCAGCCGGCGATAGACAGAGTCATTTACAGCCCATCGCGCCATTAGGGTGTCACCAACGATAGCGCCTACAGTGGATTTATTTATGTTATTCCATCACCTATGAAGGATAGCTACACGTAAAGACACTTACTGGAGTTATTGCATTTGGTCCCACGAAAGCGGACGGATTGGAACTCTGTTTATTCATTTCTGAATGTTCTACAGGTTTTATGTTGGTGGTTTGTGTGTTCTTTGGTGTGAATTTTCATATTTGTGATTATTGAGGTATTCTTATGTTGTAGTGATGATATGCATTATTTTCAGATATATTTCTTCTTTTAATAAATTTTACTCATTTATTAACGCGCTGTTCACGACCCTTCATCCATAATTAATATTACAAGCTCTTTACTATAGTCTCTATTTTTGATAAGAGAAAAGAGAGAGAGAGAGCGGGAGGTGCTTAAACTATATAAGTGTGTTGAGGCTTGGAGAGAGAGAGAGATAACTTTTTTTCTTAATAAATCTTCTTCCAGGCTGGTCTCAAGTCCACCCCCTATTTACACCTTATCTATGTGTAAATAAATGCCTCTAAAACTAAAGCTATGAACTTTTCTAACGAGACCTTTGATATCATCTTGAACGGGGAAAAACTACAGAAAGTTGAAAGTTTCAATTATTTAGGCAGTAAAATGACTCAGGATGGTGACACAACAAGAGAAATCCATACTAGAATTGCTTTGGCAGCTAGCGCCTTCAATAGATTATCTAACATTTGGAAATTACGATCATTGAATATACATACCAAGCTTCGTCTGTTTAATTCAAATGTTATCTCAGTGTTAACATACGGCTGTGAGAGTTGGAAAATAACAAAATCATTGGAGAACAAGCTGAATACATTCGAGAACAAATGTCTTAGAAAACTCATGAACATCAGTTGGAAAGAATTCAAGACTAATCGACAAATAAGAGAAGACTCTAGGCAGAAATATGTCTCCGACTATATAAGGAAAAGACGATGGTCATATATCGGTCATGTCCTACGAATGCAAAACAACAGAATACCACTACAGGCGCTCACTTGGGTTCCTGAGGGTAAGCGGAAAAAAGGAAGACCAAAAGAAACACTCAGAAGAACAATAATAAGAGAAGGAAGAACGTTGGGCCTAAATAATGTGCAAGAGCTAAGAGGAGTGGCGTCACAACGAACAACCTGGAGAGCACTGGTTTCTGCCTTATGCGCCGTGTTTGGCGCTTAAAGAATTTATTATTATTATGTGTAATCTATAATTTTGCCAGGTGTGGTGAAAAATTCTTATACCCATATATAAATTAGAACATAAATGTAAAGCCGAGCGAAATGATACAATAGAAAGAAGAATGGTGAAAGACCAGTGCTTTCCCAATAGCGCTTCCGTTTTATAACGCCATAATGGCTGAACAAAAGACCCTCATTTTCCTATTTCGTCTGCATAAACTCTACGTAAAGCCTACACGCGAATCACAGTCGTTTCTAAAAATAAAACTGGTACTGTATTTCTTAGACGATCTTGATAGGCACACTGCATAATGACCTAGATACAAATACTAGCAATAATGAAATTATACACACAAAGTTGACCTAAAAAGACAGACGGGCTAAGCAGAGACGAGAAAGGATAGACGGAGCGAAGCAATAATACTACGTCGTCTCGCGATTAAAAAGTGAACGCCAATCACACGCGAAAGGCATGAAGGCCTGATTTTTTCAAATAAACAGTGATAAAAAACACTAACGATACGAGGTTAGGTTTTGAAAACAGGTTTAAAGTCTTATTGGGAAACCTGACATTCTACTGTTTTATGTCTAAGCTCCTGACATTAGTCTGACAGTACAGAAGACATCCCATAGTATGGAAGTGAACAGGTGGTAACAGCAAATACACGACTATCATAGAAAAATACATATTTTGAACGAAGCCACTTAGCCCCATTAAACTTATATATTCTTGTACCTTAGGACTTGCTGACAAAGAATATGTTATGTGTTACGCAAATAGTCTATTAATTAACAAATTATAGCCAAAATACTATAGTGGGGTTGACTGACAGCACAAGATCATATCTGCTTATTTTTTTTTATGGCATGTTTGGAAAACACTGCTTTGGGGGAAATGAGGCCGACAAGTTAGATACGATTTGATTGGCTGTAGTAAAATGTAAGGCGAAACCTTATTGGTCTAACTGCAAATACAAATATTGTTGTTAATGGCAACTTATAGGATGGATAGTTTTTTTCAAAGGCTCATGTAAACATGGCCTGATTGGTTAGAACGTTAGATATGGTCAAATAGAAGCGTCAGTTCACTGCCATTTTTGAAAATAAATCCTGTGAAAATCAAGTGCGTTGAGAGCAGGCTAAGAATTTTCTAATAAAGGAAAAGCCTGGACAAAGGCAGATCAAAATTGTGCCAGAATTCATCGCCAGTCAACGTTACTTGTTTAATATTTCCTTGAATTGTGGTAAGCTAGACATATTTAATATATTTTATATGAAAATTGAATGTGAAATGATAAATTATGTCTGTATGTGTGTGGTTCAGTAGCAAACATGAGGCAAAGCCTAGATATTGCTCCACCTTGTAAAGATTGTCAGAGAGGAGTATAACTGCCTATACAGATAGATATATTGGATTGCCATATGTAACATGACACCTATCCTATTGTATAGAAGGGATTAACGCTGGAATTGCAGAGGCGTTGTAACCATTAGGGAGAGGAATACTGGTGTATATTGTCACATGAAAAAGCTAGCAGTTGGCCTACAGCTCTGAACTTTATGTTTGTACTGTCTTGTACGTCAGTGTGGAAATATATTATATATTAGTTATGAAGAAGGAGGCACAACCTTCTTATTTCAGGGACCGTGGTACTGATGTTAATATAGCAGCACATGGTCTGAGCCTTGCTTGATCCAGAACTCTGGCAGCAGACTCCTTGCCCAAGATATCAGCCATTGTGGGTTTTTTCTAGCAAACTGAGAAGCAAGCGAGCAGAGGATACAGTTTTCCTGCAGCCGCTATATGAGCTAAGAATGTTTCAGCACGAGCAGCTCACCCTTGTATAACCCACCTCAATTGAACTTACATAAATAGTCCAAGAGGGACAGTAATTGTTTTAAAAAGTAAAAGAATCTGTGAATCCTTTAATATTATTTCCACCAGTAACAAACACATGAAGTCGTGATGACAACCAACAACCTAGCTCAAACAGCCAGTATTGCCTCATAATACTACCTCACAACATTACACTCATATTATAATAATATTATATGTCGGGACAAAGATCCTTTGTATAAAATTTTGTACATAAACATTGTGTTTACATTTGATTGTGATTCCTGATTCACTGTGTAGTAGGATCAGGATATCTATTTATTGAAAAAAATTCAATACATTTGTTAAAATTTAACCCTTGACTTAATAAGATAATCTTTAGAGTGTTAGTTGTTTGTGACTGTCATATTGTTGTCAATTTGTTGAGGATCTTAACTTAGGTGTTTATCTGTCTGTTGGTTGTTGTGAATTACACTACATCACTATCATAACCCTAGACATTAAACGTAGTCATCACTAAATTCAAGAATAAGTCTGATTGAGGTCTAAATGTGGTAGCAAGTAAGGTCATCTGTAACACACCAAACTTATTAGATACAGATACCTTCACAGCTGATCTCAGTCAGTACACTAAGTCCCCTATAACTATATTTACATAATCCCAACTTACCACACCAGGCCACTATCATTGTCGATTCCACTATAATTGTCTAACTCGACAAATACTCTCACACTTTAACTCAACCACGACAATGTGATGCCACTTTCATGTATCGGAAATTATTCATATTATTTGGAATTGAAAACAATATATATCCTAATTATAACCCATCAGAAGTTGAACCAGATATTTCTCATCATCAAATTAAAAAAAAAAAAAGCAGAGGTAACAACTGGAATATAGACTTTCATGGGTGGGTACTTGCGCGGAGTGAAAGGATTGGAGTGGTATGACATAATCGACAGTTTGAAAAAGGACAGTTCTGACCTTTCCTTTCCTTTTCTTTCATTTTTTCCACACAACCTGCCAAAAGAAAATTCCTAGAATTTTCTGGCCGAACACCATCACCAACCAAAAGCTGCTAACTCGGAGCCGCAAAGAAGACATGCGTACCATCATAGCAAGTAGACTGTGACAGAATTGTACGTTCTCTTTTCCTCGCGTTCCCCTTCTCTCCGACATTATTGATCTACATCTCATTTTTCGTGCTTAACCCTGTGCGCCATTCATTTGTTTACACTTTCTTCCTTTAGTTCATGTCATGTCTGAGTTTAATTTGTCGTCTCTTGTGAGATTAGACACAAGTGGGGCAATACTGGCCTTACATCATGATTGTCAATATTCGTGTAGTGATACCAGATGTTTATAGGAAGATAACGACAGTGAATGGAAGGGCCCGGATTAATATGTAAACAAAGCGGAGATGTCCACAGTCAGTTCTCTTATCACTAATACGGCTATTGTTACCTCCGATTTTATGTCTGGGAGGGAACAAGAACCCAGGTTTGTTGCTTGGGAGTTGTGCGTCTGCACAGGAACATGTCGGAAAACATCAATCTGGTGACAGATATTAAAGACATGCACCTAAGATAACGAATGAGATTTTGTAACATGAAAATGATGTAATCGTTTCCGGGCAGATTTGTTGTAGGCATTATTTACGATAAGTTGTAAACATGATCTAAATCAACGGAAGAGACAATACCTTATATGGGAGTGATTTTTGAAAAAAATCATATTGTGTGTTACGCAGGAATTTTCAATGAAAGAGTAATGGGGATAACCCCTACCAAAGTACGCCAGCTGACTGCTATTGACTTGGCATTTTAAATGTTAAAATACAAGGTTTCTGACTGGAGCCTTATCATATAGTAGCAACGTGTTGCGTGGGCTGAATGTTGCTTATAATCTAGCACATTCTTAGTCTACGGGCGTGCTAGTTCAACTCGTCAAGAAGACAGTCAGACAAGCCAGGATCAGGTAAATAAACAGAATTCTAATTTAAAGGACCGGACAACGTATTTGAGCATCTTCTGGACTTACACAGTAAGAAAACTCTACATTTACTAATACGGAAATCCCGTGACATATACGTTGGAATTGAGTTCGTCACATCCTCATAAGAGACCCTGACATTATCACTATAACTGCTATGCTATAGACTCCAAAAGGTCGGCCAATTGGAGGCAGAGATGCTAAGCATGAACCAGAGCTGGAGCACCACACGAAAGGGGGTAGTCAACCGAGCAAGGTGGAGACAGTTTGTAGCTGCCCTACAAGACGTCACCAGGCATGATGGTCACTGACTACTGTGTTAGTCAGCGGCCAAGGACCAAAGAAGAAGACATAATCGCTGGTAAGAAGCTGAAGGAGGGGTAGCATATTTACCCGCATGGGGAGTTGTCCGTGTGCAATGAAGATAGTCCTTAAAACCAAAACCAAGGTGCGTGAAGATCGCATTTGGACCTATTTCCGGTACTCTAGTTTGCAGATCTGATTTTTCTTGTGAGTACGCGCGTTTGTGTGGGTGCCTGGTAGTTGAATGTCAAAAATTTTTAAAGCACCACTTTTAGAGAATGTACTCAGTGGGAGCGTCCCTTCCCCTGCTTTCCCCTAGCTGCCTTACCGCTGGTGCTACATGGGAAACTGTAAAGTAATGCATTTTCATGTTGGCTTATCTAATCTTCTGTCTGTAGCAAATATACTGCCAAGGTCTTTGAACTCTATACATATTTTATTTGGATGTTACCAACTTCAATGATTCTGCCTTTGTGTGTATTATGTCGCTTTGAGTTTATAATATAGCTTTAAAGTATAAAGGCTGGTTCTTTTCAAAGTCTTTTTAAAGAACGGTAATGGTAGACTTAGTTCTAAAGGAAACTGAATGAGGATTAATAGATAATAAAATAAGGTTGGAAAAACAGTACAAAAACTTAGTTCAAACATACTAGTCCCCAAAAACTGTATTCCTGTCATGAGCACTTCGGCAAATCGGCCCCGAATACTAGTCTCTCGTCCTTCGAGAGTTAATACTTTTTGTGTGCGTCTGTGTTGTTGATTCATGTCTAGTATTTGCCATTTCGTGCTTCTATATCTGCGAGCTGTCCGTATAAAGCAGCGAAAGGCAGCCCAGGATTTGCTTTAGATACACTGCGCTCTCTTTAGATCTACCTAGATAAAATCATGCCTGCAGATTTAGGGGTAAAATCTCTTTACAGCATCTTATGAAGCCATGTACCCCGTAAAGGATTCGGGAGAAGCCTTGCACCCCTTTATACTATAAATTATAGCATCTTATGAAGCCTTGTACCCCTTTAGAGCATCTTAAGAAGCCTCGCACCCCATTATCTTCTAACTCGCGAAATATGCCAGAAAATAGAGAGGGGGAAAAAAACCGATAAAAGTATGTATTGGGAAAATGTTACTTACAGAGTGTGACTAATGTTCGGTATCTAATTCACGTTGTCAATGTTCTGTTGTGTACAAATACATTTGAGTTCTGTGTATTATATACTGCGTGTCTTGCCGTCTTGTGGTAGACCTTGGACGACCTGACCTGCGTTGTTCTGCGACACTGCCGGTTGCATTATAACGATCACGCAGAGTTTGTATGACAGAGTGGGCAACTCCTAATCTCCTAGCAACTTCTCGCAGCCCTACATCATCCTGCAGCCATGCCATCGCTCTCCATCTGTCAACATTGGTCAAGCGTTTTAGCTGAGCCATGGCTAAAATGGTAAATGTTACAAACATACCGATTGCCCGTTCCTTCCGAAAAGTGGGTGAAATGTGTTCACTATAGTCACGACTTGCACGTGAAAAGCAAATTTCAGCAATGTTATCAACAGGCTTTGACATAGGAAGCATTTTCAAACATGCATTATTTCCCTTTCCACCACGTACATTTGATTGACCTTGGAGGTACACACACGTAACACAGATTTGATTTATTGTCAGATTAACAAACATTGTTTAAGCATGCAACAAAAGTTTTTTGACTGAGTGTTCAGGTTTTAAAAAAAAACAGCATAGTTGAAATGACCTAAAAATTGAAAGTGGCCTTTAACTTTTTTTGAGCATATATTGTTTATGATGATTCGCTTGCTACTGCATGTCTCGCACCCCTAGAGGGTGGGTCTCGCACCCTCAGGGGGATGCGAGAACCCCTGGTTAAGAAGTTTACTTACTTATTCGTTCCTCTTCTACCGTGAGGTGTAGAGGTTTGGAAGAGAGAGCGCCATACTATCCTACCGGCCGTCTTCTTCCTGGCCTGGTTCCATTCTAGTCGTCGGTTTTTCAGAGTTTGTCTAATGTTGTCCTCCCAGCGGACTCTGGCTCTTACTAGTCTTAGACTCCCATTCCTCCGTGGCAGCCGATCTTCTCCCATTCTGCAGACATGGTCAAACCATTTTAGTTGGGACTGTTCTACTTGAGTCTGCAGGGGTTGGGTTTTTAGGCCTTGGGGTATAGTCTGGTTGCGGACCATGTCTCTTCTTGGTTAAGAAGTACTGGTCAAAATTGTCTCTCAGCGTTACATTTCATGACAAAATTGATGGCTACCATATACATTTAATGCTTAGGATACATAACTTCTATATGACACCGGGAGAGGGCTGGTCCGAAATATTCATATCTTAAAAAATTTTCTTGTCTTTTTCAGCTTCCATCACTTAAAGATTTACAAAATCATCCCGTGTGATTTCCGGTAGACGCGATCGATCGGTTGCCAACACTTGGTTGGATTAGAAGGTTCCTTTTTTTAACTCATGAAGAAAACTATCTTGTTCAACCTCTGATGTGCTATAATTAGGAGATATAGTGTCCAGTCTACTATAGTGTTCTTCATTTCCTTTCAGCTTCCCAAAGAGCATAGGCCTTCAAACAAACTTATAGTACAGAGGTTTTCAAACTGTGCGTCGCGGTGGCTTGGCAAAAGTGTTGGGCTCGATATTATGAGCCAAGGTCCATCAATAAATATAGAGAGGAGCCGCGGTGATTTATGCACAGGTCAAGGGAGCCGCGGAACAAAAAAAGTTTGAAAACCTCTGTTACAGTAACTTATACCAAGTCTTCCGGTCTTGTGCTCAGGGTTGTGGAGTCGGTCGTTTTTTAATGTCCCGGTGGTATTACTAGGCAGTGGTACTATTTGTGGAACAAGTGAGTGATATAAGTGGCCTTCAGTCAAAGCTAGACACCTACAGCAGACAGGTCTTAACAGACGCTGGACCATCTTCGCAATTACCCCACTATACTACGAGGGACGTGTTGCGGCCGCCAGACTTGACCAGTGACGAGAGTGAACCAGTCCATAACCTGCAAAGAACAAGCATTGGCTGGAGCAGAAACCAGCCGACATCTTACTGCAGCTAAGTACCCATTCAAAGCTGCTAAGTGAACTCTCTAATAATGAACTTTTCAAATCAGACTATCACCTGTGATGAAATTTTAAAGACGGTATCTAATTCACCCCACCCTTATTTAGTTTACTATTGTTAACGATAATTGACTATTAAATTTTTTGTTGTTGTTGTAAATATAACATTTTTAAGTTATTTAGTCATTTTGAGTGAACTGCACCCGTATATCCCAGTCATTTAAATACGTATAACAGAGCTATTTAAGTAATATTTTACTGAGTTACATCAGTTGGGGGCTCATCAGAACGAGCAAAATTCTTACTCATAGAAGGTCAGAAAGATTAAAAGTTTACACGGCCTGGATCCTATTAGCCGTAGTACATGATTTCTATAAATTCCTATGAGGCTCCCTAGAATTGAAGCACCATTCTTCAATTCACATCTTTGCCAAGAGTTATCTTGACACCTTTGAAGATCCTCAGTAGATACTCTGAAGTTTGGCCACTAGTGGACCATCACTGCAGAGCAAGGGGAGTTTTTTTTTTTTTTCTCGTACGCCCGCTAATACTCGAGGCGAAATCTCAGGTTATTATTTATGTCTAACCTGACATTGATTTTACGTGAGTATCCCTTTATTTCTTGTACAGAGACAGGTGTCCCTCGCCATTCAGGCAAATACTCGCCGATTTCGGAGGTACCCATTGCAGCTGGGTCGGCTCAGGAGCCGCCAGTACCTGGTCGACGACACTCCTTCAAATGTCCTCGCCAGGTCTCGAGTTAATCCAGTCCAAATCCCGGTCGACGAAAAATCCTCAAATGCCGTCGCCCGGGTTTGATCCTAGCAAGGGGAGTAAATCCCGTGACAGTCCCGTGCACCAACTTTGGTTCATGCTTTGTATCTCAGCCTCCACTCTTTTCCGCCAGGTTGTCTTTGGCCTGCCACTCCTTCGTCGTCCTACTGGGATCCATAGCATAGCAGTTCTGGTGATGGTGTCAGGGTCCCTTCTGAGGACATGGCCAACCCAGTTCTAGCGTCTGCCTGCAATGATGGCGTGCTTGCCTTTTTGACAGCACCATGTAAGCAGTACTTGGTTGTGTAATAGTATTCGGTCAAAAAATTTGAAGAACTTTCCTTAGGCAGGTTGTGCTGAAAGAGGATAATTTGGACATTTCCTTTTCTGTTACTCTCCAGCACTCCGCACCATACAGAAAGTACGATGGGGTTGCAACTCCGTTAAAACCTCGTAATTGAAATCCATAGGTGTGTGGGTGAACTGTAGGTAATGGTAAATAGTCTAGTACTGGGATTCCGTGTTCTTCATACCTCTTACAATTCAGTAGGAAATATTATATGCCATTATCTTGTAGACATTCTGCACAATGAGGTTCTTATATTCTAAAATAGACTGTTCACACTTGCAGTCTAGGTAGTTTCTCATTGCTGGGAATATTTTATTCACTAGTTCAACTTTTAACCCTGGAGACAAATTTCAGGCCTCGGGTAACCTCTGCATAAAAATTATTATATCTACAGCACATTGTACGTTAGCGTGATTAGCAAGTTGTACATATAATAAAAATTGTCAAGGTTTTTTTCTGTTTATTTTGGCCAACTTGTATTAGTCCACTCTTTTTGGGTGTGGATAATCAACTCTAATGCAAGTCTGTAGTGTAGGCAGAAGAAACTTCACCAGTTTTTCCTTATTAATTTTGTACTTGATTTTTTTTTGGTTATTACCTTATCCAAGCTGGCCTAAAAGTCTCATCACAAATTTCTACTCCACAAGACACTAGTGACATTTTGTACGTGTAAGAGTGAACACGGTAAGAGTGTGTACTGCCATGGGGGACTACTCTGTCACGGTCCACCACTGCGAGCGCTAATAATTGCCCGGCGCGCAAAGTTCAAAAAGCGATGTTTATAATTTTTTTTTCCAAATCATCATCTCTCGTGGAACTCCTAGCAACTTCTCGTGGAACTCTTGGGTTCCGTGGAACCCCGGTTGAGAAACCCTACCCTAGATACTTGATATGTTCTTATTGGAGCTTTGAACAACTTATAAGGAGGTGGTTGTTAACTATGGCAGCGAGCGTGAAAATTGTTTAGTTGGGAACATGAGATCTATATCTTTCTCCAGTATTCTGTCCTGGCTTGGCATACATTTAAAAGATCCTCACATCTGGTTTCAAGCCGGAAAAGAGGTGGGGGGGTTCTTGTATGGCATAATGTGCATTCTCCACCACCCATGAGGGTTTTCCGAATATGCAGGGTTAATGCACTGATTCTGGGTTCTCCCAAGGAATCTATATGTCCTGAAAAGTCACATCTCAGCCCCACCTGCCTGTCAACCATTCCTTGTGAGATTCTCCTGCACGCAGCCAACAAGGCAATAGCCAAAGTCAAGCCTTGGGGTCATCATTTCAGGCTTACGTACTGGTCACAATAAGTTGAGGTACAATCTATATCACAGCTTACGTACTGGTCACAATAAGTTGAGGTACAATCTATATCACAGCTTACGTACTTGTCACAATAAGTTGAGGTACAATCTATATCACAGTTTACGTACTGGTCACAATAAGTTGATGTACAATCTATATCACAGCTTACGTACTGGTCACAATAAGTTGAGGTACAATCTATATCACAGCTTACGTACTGGTCACAATAAGTTGAGGTACAATCTATATCACAAGTACATCTCAGATCTCTGCTCCTGTGGCAGCTGAACATCTGCTCCAGTCTTGCCCAACTTACAGCAGTGAACGGAGTGGCATATGGCAACAACCCACTTCTCTCCACGAAAAACTGTTTGGAGATGTCAGGGACCTTGAGCTGCCTACTGCCTTTATTAGTCATTAATGTAGAAGTCTGAGGGCGAACGAGATGCCAGGGACCTTGAGCTGACTACAGCCTTTATTAGTCATTAATGTAGAAGTCTGAGGGCGAACGAGATGCCAGGGACCTTGAGCTGACTACTGCCTTTATTAGAGTCATTAATGTAGAAGTCTGAGGGCGAACGAGATGCCAGGGACCTTGAGCTGACTACTGCCTTTATTAGAGTCATTAATGTAGAAGTCTGAGGGTGAACGAGATGCCACGGACCTTGAGCTGACTACTGCCTTTATTAGAGTCATTAATGTAGAAGTCTGAGGGCGAACGAGATGCCAGGGACCTTGAGCTGACTACTGCCTTTATTAGAGTCATTAATGGGACCCAAAGATGCAGCAATAGTGAATGCAGTCAGCGACCCAAAGCTTGACTGCTTGCATCAGGACCAGCGAACCAGAGCTGGTCAAGACCGTACTCCACCTCCACGTGGTGGTTCTGGAAACAGTCTGCAGCAGTGCAGTCTGGCTGAGCGAGTACGGATCGAAATGGGAAGGCAAACCCGGTCCCTAAAAAATGCTGTGCTGAAGTCGGATGTGTCGACCGAAAGGTGCAGATATCACAGCTACGGCGTAAACAGACACAACGCAACCACCGTCCTTTTCAGGGTGAACGAGGAAGAAGAGGAAGAAGGGAGAGTCATTAATGTAGAAGTCTGAGGGCGAACAAGATGTCAGGGACCTTGAGCTGACTACTGCCTTTATTAGAGTCATTAATGTAGAAGTCTGAGGGCGAACGAGATGTCAGGGACCTTGAGCTGACTACTGCCTTTATTAGAGTCATTAATGTAGAAGTCTGAGGGCGAACAAGATGTCAGGGACCTTGAGCTGCCTACTGCCTTTATTAGAGTCATTAATGTAGAAGTCTGAGGGCGAACGAGATGTCAGGAACCTTGAGCTGACTACTGCCTTTATTAGAGTCATTAATGTAGAAGTCTGAGGGCGAACGAGATGTCAGGAACCTTGAGCTGACTACTGCCTTTATTAGAGTCATTAATGTAGAAGTCTGAGGGCGAACAAAGAAGAAGTCTGGGAGCTCAAGGGTGTATAAATATACATGGCATCCATGTGTTACCAGGGCCCAAAAGGGGAGCAAGGTATGGTAACACGATATCCTAACCACGCTTCAGGAGGCAACTAAGGTAGTATGGTCAAGTGGCTGGCGATCCCATGTGCAATGCTGGCTGCTCAACATGTTCCACCATAGGGGGAAATCATGTTGGGCCAAGCTTGTTGATCTATGAAGTGTTTGCAGTGCAACAGGAGCTGTGATGGTTCTGGGCAGGACATGACGATTCCCTGACAGAACCAAACCCCACCCGATGGTGGGGAATGCACAGTATGCCATATCTCGTCACCTTTCCAGCTTTAAACCAGATGTGAAGATCCTTTAAATACAAGCCAAGCCATGATAGATTACCCTGGTAAAAACTGGAGCACACAACCCCAACAAGTGTCAGAATGACAGAAATGTCACAGGAAAAGCCTAGATCTACAGTGTAGATAATGCCAAGGATTCTTCAACTCATGCAAAAGTGAAAAGCTCAGCAGCCCTAGTTAAAGGAAAAATAATATCCATCCATTTGTGTACAGGAAACCATATTTGGAGAAAGAAAATAATCTGAAATAAACACAAAAATGGCTATACCATTTATCAAAGTTACTTAAGTGGATCTTTTTAAAATCTTTTTTAAAGTGCAAACATTATATTTTTGTTGAATCAAGTTTGCATGGGGCTTGTACCCTAATGAGAATGGGAGAAGATCAGCTACCATGGCAAATATGGGAAAACCAAGAGCCAGACCTCCAAGACAACACACAGTTCACTGGGAGGACAACATTAGACAATCTCTGAAGGACCGAGGACTAGACTAGAACCCGGCCAGGAGGAAGACAGCCACTGGGATAGTATGGCGCTCTCCCCAGAGTAGAAGAGGAATGACTAAGTAAGTTGTGCCCTAATCATGTAAAAAAAAGATTGCTACAGAAATCTGCTCTGTAACAGCACATACATGATTTGATGCAAGGCTTCCAGGAAGATAACCAACAGCAGTAAGAAATAAAACCCTTAAAAACAAATAGCCTATGAACTGCCCAACATCACGCAAAAAACCAAGTAAACGAACGGGAGAAATGAGCATTAAGACCTACAAGCTGAGAGAGCCAGAAATTAAGACCAGATATCAGGGGCTTATTGCTACAGCGGTGAGAAACACAGAAGAACAACCTGATGACTTGGAAACCCTCTGGCTTAAATTCAAGGACATCATAAAGACAGCTGCTGCAGAAGCATGTGGTGAAGTCCGACTTGGGAACAAGAGAAAGAGGACACCTTGGTGGACAGAGGAAGTCAAAGAGAAAATAAGAGAGAAGAAAATGGCATGGAAACAATACTTAGGAGCTAAAAACGCAGCGGGACAAATAGAGAAATATAAAGAATATGTGATACTCAGAACAGAAGCAAAGAACAAGGTGCTAGCAGCAAAACAGAAGTCCTGGGAAGAATTTGGAGAAAAGCTAGAAAAGATGCGCAAGAAAACCAGAAATTGTTCTATAAGACCCTAAAGAACATGAGGAAGGAAAAACAATGCCCTCTCAAATTTATAAAGGACAAGCAAGGCAAATTGCTTACTGCCCCGAAGGAAGTAATGGAAAGATGGAAAGAATATTTCTCAGAACTCCTTGATGGTGAGCAAGGTCAAGCATCAGAAATGATAACCACTAGCACAGAAGAGGAAACCAATGGTGATAAAGATGACAAAGATGGAAGAACTGAAGGCAGCACTGGAGAAAATCAAGATGGGCAAAGCAGCAGGGCATGATGGTATAACCACAGAGATGGTTAAGTACATGGGAGCATCAGACGACCGATTACTCTTAAGGGTCCTACAGGCAGCGTGGTGCAACAAGACCATACCAAAGGATTGGGAGATTGCCATCACAGCACCAATTTTCAAAAAGGGTGACAATGGACAATGTGGAAACCATAGAGGCATATCCCTTCTCAGTGTCCCTGGTAAAATCTACTCTAGAATCCTAGAGCAGAGACTCCGACACCTAGCTGAGCCACAATTGGATGAGGTCCAGAGCGGATTCCGAGCTAACCGAAGTACTCAAGACCTAATCTTCACACTCAGACAGCTGAGTGAAAAGGCCCTTCAGTATAAGAGTGAGGTCCATCTTTGTTTCATAGATCTGGAAAAGGTGTTTGACAGGGTCCCCTGGAGCAAACATTGGGACTGTTTGGCAAGGAAGAACATTCCAGCACCTCTGATTCATGCTATACAGAGCTTCTACAAGTCTTGCAAGAATTATGTGAGGACTGCAAACCATAAGTCAGAAGAGTTCAGGACCACCACAGGTGTAAGACAAGGTGATATCCTGTCACCTTATCTTTTCATACTCCTCATGGACGATGTCATCAAGGCATGTAAGGAGAGAACTAGAAAGTATTCTGTGGGGTACTGGAAGATGAGACAGTCTGTATTTCAGAGCTGGCATTTGCTGATGATGTTGCCCTGATTGCTAAATCAGAAGCACATCTCCAATCCAACCTGCAAGTCTGGAAGGAAGAGAGGGATGGTCATAAGCAGCTCTAAAACACAATCCATGGTGATATCACGAGAAGAAAGAAGACATCAGATTAACCTTTAGCACGCTGCGGGCGACACATGTTGCCGAAGATAACCTATGCTCTGCACGCTGGAGCTGCCATGTGTCGCCTTATGGATATCACCGTTTCTAGCATGAGGACTTGTGTACACGTGATTTCAGCCCCGGATGTTAAGTTGTAATGTTATTTGCAAGAGAGTTAGCTTCCGTTTCCGATCTTAAAAAAGTGATGGGTGTATCCGCGTTTATTTTTTGTAAATTTTTTAAATCGAAATGAATCGGCATCGAACACGCGGCCATTTTCGCTCTAATTTTATTGGATTCTGACGCCATGCGGTGGGGATGAGATTTTTGTCTTTATAAGCGCTGATATCGGTTCTCAGAATATGTTTGATGGCTGAGATGGAAACGAAAGTAGAATGGCATTGCTAGTATGTATAATTTTAGGGGTTAGAACTAGGAATATCGGAAAGGTTTAGAATTATGGCTGAATGTCACTGCTGACGAGGGTGTTTGTTGCTTTGCTACTGATGATGGGTGTAACGAAAAGATCGTCATTTGATTTGTATTGGTCTGTTGGTCAAATGACTTTCATTGAGATGCAAGGAATATGGACTCTTTGTGTGTTGGTTATTTAAAAAAAATTTTTTTTTAATTTTAAAATTAAAAAATTGTTTTTTCTTTAATATTTTAATTTTTTTTTTTCGTTTTTTTCATCTTTTTTTTCCTCTCTTCTTATCACATCTAACATGTACTCAAACAAATTTTATATCATCAGATTCACCATTCATTTATTTATATAAATTCCAAAAATGATAGCAATTGACCAAGAAACAAAAACTATAGACATTACAAGTCACCCACTACAAAAACGGGACGCTGTGAAAAAGAATGCAGCGGCAGGCGACTATTTTCGCCAAAGGAATGCCGCGTGCTAAAGGTTAAGCTGGGAGAACAGGACCAAAACTAGGCATCAAAGAAGAGTTGACCACTTGAAAAGCAGCAGCTGGGAGACTTTTTCAGGCCATAAATCGAGGATTCCTCAGCAAGAGAGAGGTTGGTAAGAAAATGAAGATGGCTGTATACCGCTCCACCTATGTCCCAGTCTTGACATATGGATGCGAGTCATGGGCAATGACTACAACCCACAAAAGCCAGATCCAAACCTCAGAAATGAGGTATCTGAGGAAGGTGGTTGAAGTAACAAGAAGAGACACAGTCCGCAAACAGACGATACATGAAGGCCTAAAATCCCACCCCTGCAGACCCAAGTAGAACAGTCCCAATCTCTGGCCATGTCTGCAGAATGGGAGAAGATCGGCTACCACGACAATCATGGGAAACAAAGAGCCAGGGATCCAGACCCCCAGGACGACAACATTAGACTATCTTTGAAGGACCGAGGACTAGAATGGAACCAGGCCAGGAGGAAGACAGCCGATAGGATAGTCTGGCGCTCTCTCTCCCAAACCTCTACACCTCACGGTAGAAGGTAACGACTAAGTAAGTAAGTAAAAACAAATAGATAACAGGAAAGTAAAAGAAGTGAGAGAGGTTGGGGGTCGGAATGGCTAAGAGGTATTGCGTCCGCCTCGAATTCAAAAGGTACCGGGATTGATTGCTAGTAGAGGGAATGTAATTTATGGAAATATTTTATTTCAGAACCAGTGAACGATATCATATTCCCCCCTGGTCTCCTGGGTAATGAGATCGGATATCTAGCCTTCTTGGATTGGACGAAAGGCAAAAAAAAAAAAAAAAATAGAATGTCCCAAGTGCAGGTTGCGTACGTTAAAAATTCCACGGCAGTTGGAAATCGTAAAGAGTAGGCCATACAGCTGCTGCCCTGGCAAAATTTGAAAATCAGAAATCTACCCACCACAAAAATATTTATAGAATGTGTGATTCCTATAAACACACATTGGGATTCTCGCCAATGCTATGGTGTTTGTGCACTTTGCTGATATCCTCCTTGTGTGATCTAAAGGCAGTAGAGCAGAGCACTGATGGAGTTGTCCGTGTACAATGAAGATAGCCCTCAAAACCAAACTGAACTAAAAGAGGTGAGTCTTACCAGGGAACTGAACCACCTGAATGGTCAACTGGCCAATCACCTGTTTGTCTTTGACTACAATAAAACCAGAGAGAAAACTTGACTATGGCATTCTCTCTGGCAAACCTCTACATCCAATGGTAGAAGAAGAATGACTAAGTAACTAAGTGAGTGAGTACCACCTCAATTGTGCCAACGCCTCCCTGCAGGAGTGATGCCTGCAACACAACCATTTTTGTTTTTTTATCTACTGTTCACAGACAACTGGTTTCTCTATTTTTTTCCCCATATTCACAGTGATGGCTCTAGTTGCCAATGGCAGTGATGGCTCTAGTTGCCAATGGCATTGATGGCTCTAGTTGCCAATGGCAGTGACGGTTCTAGTTGCCAATGGCAGTGATGGCTCTAGTTGCCAATGGCAGTGATGGCTCTAGTTGTCAATGGCAGTGATGGCTCTAGTTGCCAATGGCAGTGACGGCTCTAGTTGCCAATGGCAGTGACGGCTCTAGTTGCCAATGGCAGTGACGGCTCTAGTTGCCAATGGCAGTGATGGCTCTAGTTGCCAATGGCAGTGATGGCTCTAGTTGCCAATGGCAGTGATGGCTCTAGTTGCCAATGGCAGTGACGGCTCTAGTTGCCAATGGCAGTGACGGCTCTAGCTGCCAATGGCAGTGATGGCTCTAGTTGCTAATGGCAGTGATGGCTCTAGTTGCCAATGGCAGTGATGGCTCTAGTTGCCAATGGCAGTGATGGCTCTAGTTGCCAATGGCAGTGATGGCTCTAAGCTCAGAAAGGAGCAATAAGGGAATGGATGTTTACACAATGAAAGGTAGTTCCATAGTAGATACTGCAGTAGGGGAGTGAAGTGTTAGAGACTTCACTACACTAGGTCCAGCATCGAGAGGTGGGGGTGACCAGTTCCCATTCTCACTGCCTTTTCCTTCCCTAACTCAACAGCAAAGGCAGGTACCCATTTACAGCTTGGTAGAATGAAGCCTGCCCTTACTATGAATCGAACCTAACATCTTTGCCACGAGAGACCCAGGTTTCTCAACTGGGGTTCCACAGAACCCTAGTGGATCTGTGAAGTCGCTTGGTGGGTTCAGCGAGAGATCGATTCAACTTGCATTAGAGTTGATACCCTTTGTGGGGAGGGGGGAACCACACAAAAAGAGTAAGCCAATAAGTTCGCCAAAATTAACACAGAAAAGAATCATTCTTTACTCAAAACAGCATTGCCAATTATTATCGGATAATTCTATTTACAACTTACTGATCACACACTAAGGTACCATGAGCTGTAGATATAGTCATTTTTATTCAAGAGTTCCCCCGAGACCTGAAAATTATTTCAAGGGTTCCACCAGGGTATAAAGGTTGAGAAAGTCTGAGTTAGACAAAACAAGACTAAAACAAACAAGATTTACCAACACAAGAATCCTCTTAAAAAGGTATTCATTTCTGTGTTTTATTTACAGGACAAAAAAAATATAGAAGAAAAAAAGGTACAAATAAAAGTTTTAATTGCAGTCTTCATATGTTGCTGGTCATAATATGTTCGCTCATCATATGAGCAATTTGATGTTTCCTCGCAGGGCATTACTGGACAGAGATCAAAGTAATCAGTAACACCACTCGTGAACCAGTTTTAGAAAAACCATGACTGCAAACCTATTACTCTTGGCCTGTCACTATACAACTTCTCGTTAATAATTCTGCATACAACATAAGGCAAATATGTGATTCTTTTGTTCCTATCTCAAAGCACCCGGCAGAGCTGCGGTTAATAATACGAACATGTTAGGCTAACGACCAGTAGATCTTGGGGAAAAAAAAAATAAATACTAGCTGTTTAAAATAAGATGCAAGCTGCTAGCCATCAAGATGTTAAATGAGTCTATTAAGTTAGTATTTGTCAAACACTGAAGTGGAAAGACAATACCTAAACATTACAATCTGATAAACATAACTTTGCATAGCCGCTGGAAATTCCCGGGGGGATGTCGCTGAAGAAAGACGAGGAAGTAATCGGACTACTGCTTACTCAGGCAGGTCATAAAAGGTCGACGGAGGTTGTGCACGGGGCTGACAACCTAATCACGTAAAAAACAAACTGCTGTAAGAACACATGGATGCTTAGGAGCAGGTTTCCTGCACAAGAGACTGGATGGCAACGGTGGCTCCACGCGGAGTAAAACAGGGACATGATAATTTTAGCATAATTTTATAAACCTAATTAAGAATGATCTGTGATTTGATTAAGCACACTTTGAGATTACAAAAATTTAATAAAATCTATTTGAGATCAGAATAATCAGAGCACGTACTGAAATACAAATAAATTCTAAATATTTCTACTGCCTACAGAAGGAAATATTCCACTTTGGATAAAGAGATTTAAAAAAAAAATATGCTCTTATTCATGCATTTACTCAGATTTTCATATCTTACCAGTCAGTTGTCAGTTTGGGTTAAGGGCACTAGGATGCATGGCAATGATGGATAGATGGGCCTGATGAAATTCAAGTTAAAAAAAAAAAAAAAATGCTTGAACAAGCCACACTGTGATATGCCTGGGGCCCAAAAATTCAGCTAAAAATAAGACATCTAAAACCTGCCAAGCAAAAGACAACTAAGGAAGTTTGGACATAAGAGAGGCGTCTGCAGTCTGTAACAACCAGATAATTTTAAAAAAGTCAACCAAATCAAAGAGACATGCACAGAACTTGGAACAGTTGGATCAAGACAGGTGGGGTTGACACAGTAAAAAGAAATGCTAAGAAGAAGGAGAAGACTATATCATACACGTCTCCACAATGATTGGATAACACAAGTGGAGGAGATCCTAAACAAATTTACTTCAAACTAAGTCTGGATAAATCTAAACAAAATTACTTGAAACTAGGTCTGGACAAAGCTAAACAAAATTACTTTAAACTAAGTCTGCATAAAGCTAAACAAAATTACTTTAAACTAAGTCTGGACAAAGCTAAACAAAATTACGTTAAAGTCTGGATTAAAGCTAAACAAAATTACTTTAAATCAAGTTTGGAAAAAGTTAAAACAAAATTACTTTAAACTAAGTCTGGATAAAGCGAAACAAAATTATCTTAAACTAAGGCTGAATAGAACTAAAAAAAATTACTTGAAGTCAAGTCTGGATTAAACATGCCTTGGTTCACTTCTGCTGTGCATTGTTTTCCAGAAAAACAGACAGCAACCCACACACACACAAGTGTCAACCAAGTTTAATAAATGAATCATCCGCACTCATAAAGAGGTAAAATGCTCACACAATACACTTCAGGTGAGTATAGGTCACCCGCATTATACTTAGTAGGACTAGGAAATAAGTGCGACATGAATTTTCGTCTGAAATGACTGCAATTAATTAATGACAATGTAATATATAAACGAAGAATGACAGACTGCAAAATAGGGGAATCCAGTAACCAAATAAAAGATTTCTTTTCAACAGATGGTATATATTTTCCAACGGTTCCTATCTAAATTCCAAATGATTATATCCAGACATATTAAAATTAATAATTACCTAGATTTAAAATGCCCTAGGCAGTTCTCAGCAGTCTCCGAGCAGATATGGACAGAATAGGACCCCTGCCACATCAGAGCTCAGACTAAGTAAAAGGTAGCTAATGTGAAGTTGTGCACAGAGCTGGCAATCGCATCATATAAAACCACCTGCTACAGAAACCGCAGCTGAAAGAGCATGTGGATAATTTAATGCAGGCTGCCTGAAATGAATCCAGCTGCACGGTTGGTTCCATGCTCTATAATGAGCGAACATGGACAAAAACAATATCTGAACTAAATAGAGATGTCCAGGTAGTCTCGATGGGCTTAAAATCACGATATCCAGACTGAAATGATATTAATGTACACTTGTGAAACATTGTTAAAAAATAACACAAAATTGTTTGGCAGTAGGGAGACGGACTGTTCTTGTGTGGAAGGAATGGATTATGATAACTCAGTGTGCCCAAATGGACTGTGACCCAGATTGCTGAAACGTTACTCGGACGGCCTGCATTTCTAAATTTACAGGTTTATACTCCTGGCGTTTTAAAAATACCATACTGGATTACGTTTCTCTATAGAGAAAGAGACAGAACGAAAATAAAAAGGATATGGTATATATATATATACAAAAAAAAAAATAATGCTACCATTTAACTGCTCAATAAAACGTTATGTTGGAACTCTAATTACTCAACGAGTTTCCAAAACTAAGTAAGTTTTCAAAACTGGGGTTGAAAAAATTCTTTTAACTAAATGATACAAGTAAGAGCATATCTTTTCTGCTGCCTCCGATTGCTAAAAATCTGGAAGGTGAACAAATATACGCACACAACCACACTGTGATGACCGGAATGATTCAGATATGTATATTTTTGTTAATCTCTGATGGGACATAAATTAAGTTTCATATAAACGCTGCAAGGTTTTTGTTATTTGATTATACATCTCAACTGAAATTATTACAGCCGATTAAAAGATCAAATTTCCTTTAGAAGTAAAAATTATAATTAGATGGGAAGATCAGATTATAGTTAACACAAGTAGAAAATAGTATATGTTTGCACAGATGTTTAAAAATACAATCAGTTGCTGCTAACACCGAAGATCAAATGAGTATCAGGTGATAATTTACAGGCTGTTGCATCTGAGAACTCTGGGAATCAAGGAAGGATGTAGTTCTGATTTCAGTTGTCTGCTTTCTCGTCATCATCAGATTCTGAGGATATGGAAATGGTCAAAGGATAAGAGAATATGCCACCAAGTGAGAACACGTATCACAGACATGGTTCAGCCGTAGCTTCACAATCGGCCCCAGAATCCAGTGAGGCTGATTATCATGCGGAAGTGACCCCAGGAGTATAGGCCTTCAAAGTCGTCCTGTCCTGTGCCATCAGCCCAAGGTCCTCCCATGTCTTCTTCATCCCTTTCATTTTTATCGCCAGTTCTCTTCTCCTTGTGTCTTTCTGCCTCCATCTACCTCTCTTACCCTGGGGACTCCAGGAAAATGTTCATCACACCCCACACCCCTGCTTCAAACACACACACACACATATATTCATTCATTCCCTCATTCACTACCCTTTTGCTCCCCAAGGAGCATAAGCCTTCAACAAACACATGCCAAGTCCTCCTGTCATGTGCCATCAGCTCAAGTTCTCTCCACGTTTTCCTCATTGTTCTCAACCCCGTTCTCTTCTCCATGTGCTTCTTGGTCGACCTCTGCCTCTCTTACCCTGGGGTTCCAGAACAAGGACTGTCTTGTAATGCTATCAACAGGTTTCCTCAGTGTGTGTCCTATCCATCGCCATCGTCTTCTTCTCACCTCTTGTTCTGCTGGCACTTGTCTAGTTCTTGTCATCAGTTCCATATTGGTGATTGTTGCGTGATAAATTCTCGCAACATCGTTTTATTTCAATATCTATTTTATAACGCAAGGGCAACAACTGCTTGAAATTTATTGTCACTTTTCTCGGTAAGCATTTGTCTTCTCGCGTTGGTATCGAATGCAGTTAAGTTTGAGCTGTGGTCATTTTGCGCTGGACTGCGCATGACTTGTCTTGCTTCTTGGTCGATCGGTTTCCGCCCACCACTAGTGGAGTGAGCGATTTGGAATGGCGAAAGAGATGCCTCGTTGAAGAGGGGATCTCCGCTATTTTTTTTGTTCTGTCAGGAATGTGAGAGTCCTCTTATGGATATTTCGTTTATTCGAGATAATACCTCTAGTGTATTTGCACATGCCGGGAGGCATAATATTTCTGTGTATTTCCGGAAGGCAAGGTAAATTAACATTTTCATTAACTCTATCGATTTTTGGTCGTGAACGATTTCTGGTTCATAGCCTGTCTTCGAAAGTCGTCGTCACGAGATGTTTTCCTAGCTCACATGTCGCTGTATTGTGCTGCATCGGTTGATGCAGGTTCCAAGGACCATTACTTGCTACTTTGTTAAATGAACTAGGTTTGAAAAACCTTTATTATCTAGAGGATATTTTTGAGGACATTATTTATACTTCGGCAGACGTGTCTGTCTTGCTGAAGTCAGACTAAGGAGAGTGAACTGATCTCATATATCTGGTTATCTCCTGGCTGTTATAGAAAGGGATGGAGTTTTTCACCTGACTACATTTACAGCACTTTGAAATATAACATGCATCTGACTCATCATTGTAATGCTGTCTACCGTCTATTGCTGTATTGAATGTTGCTGTGATAATGACTGTTTGATGTGTCTACATATTCGCGTAACCATTTTGTCACTGTGGCGTCCACAATAAATAATGAAGAAAAACGTCAACGGCTGTTTCAAGAATCATTGACTTTATACGTCGTGAGTTTACTGACGTCCTATGTGGATTGCCCTGTTATTTTTGTATGAACATTGTTTTGACTGAACACATCTGCACACCACACAAAACCAGACATGCGGATACCATCCATCATCATATGGCATCACGCATCATTTGGTGGCCATAAGCTGGTTTGATTCTGGTACCAGCAAACACGGGGTCCCTTACCCACTTCATTTTCAACAAGAATTCATCAGCATCCTTCAAGAAATTAACATTCTTCAATACAGTCAACATCTTCAAAATTTTCAAAGTACTCGGCGTTGCCCGGTAAAAGTCAAAATTTCAACTTTTTGACGGAAACAAGAATTTGACAGTACCCGGCGTTGTTACATGTTGCCGGATAACTCGGACTGCTGTTATCTTTTACGCAAGTCAAGCAAGTTGCTGCTGTCAAGGTTCCAGTGCTGTCGTTTTTGTGAAGGTCAAGTGCCGGTTGAAACGGGTTGTTTTCTGAAGAAGGCCAAGTACCGATTTCCATCAACTTACTTTTGGATTAGAAGGTCAAGTGCCGAAACAACTCAACACACAGTATTTCAGAAGCTCTTGTACCATCGTGTTAGCAGTGGAAGCAGTTCAGATGTGCCATCATCGTTGGAGCTTCGCTCTTTAGGACGTTGATTGACATCCGTTTTTCTGCTGTTCTACGATTGGAAGCCTATAAGTTAAGTGGCCTGTTTGTATGTAAACTGTGCCCTTATACTTCTGCTGAGTCTTCTGTGTATCATCTCATTCTATATGTTATATGTTTATATGTTATTCGTATATTTATATGTTTATATTTCAGCGGGTTCTCGGTTGGGTGGTGTCTCCGTTAGATTATGCCACGTCATAGAGGTCGTCTATTGTGAGCGTTTTCTGTAAGGTTTGCAAATTTCCAATACTGGAATTTGCTAAGCGACTTCTGTTGCTATTTATGTTAGCTGTGATGACATGTTTTAATATTGTTTTCGTTATTATTTCGCATTCTTTAGTTTTGTTTTGATTTGTTTGTATTTGTTAGCCTACTCTTGTCTATAATTTAGTTTCATACAACATTTTTGTTTATACACTGTGGTGTCATGTATTTTGTTTAATTCTATCGCAGATATCGTCACATTTTTTGTGATATTTCATTAATTTCTGCTTTATTTTTAGTTGATTTCTGCGAAAGTTTTTGTATTGTTGCTGATCTTTGTTATTGTTTACATTGTTATTGTTTACATTGTTTGCATTGTTTACATTTTCAATGTTTACATTCTGCATGTGTTTACATAGTCATTGTTTACAGTTATAGTAATTAGTTAATGGGCTATGCTAATGCACTGTTACTACTACACTGATGATAAATGAATGATGAATAGTGTCGTGCACTATTGAATGAGAAGTGCACTTATGATCAAGAATTGATTGTTGATATTTCATATACAAGTTCTTTGATTGGAGACTTGTTTCCCACAGAGACTGGGATAATATAATGTGATGTGAATATACAAGTGCTTAATTAAGACTTGTTACACTTAGGTTTGAAATAAATTAGTTAATTATTTCAGGTTTTGGACTCATATGTTAGACAACATGTCTACATTTGAGCACTTTATTGAGCAGGGTAAATTGCTTGGCAAGACTGGTGATAAGTTAGAAGAATTTGCAACTGCTCGATATGATAAAGCAATGGAAGCTGAACAAAAGAAACTGCATATGGAAGCTGAACAAAAGAAACTGCAGATGCAGGTGGATGAAAAAAGATTCCAAATGGAAATGGAAAAACAAAAAAGGGAATCAGAAGCTGAGGAAAGAAAACTCCAGCTACAGCTAGAAGCTGAAAGACTTCAAAAAGAGGCTGAGAATAAAAGACTTGAAAAAGAGGCTGAAAATAAAAGACTTGAAAAAGAAGCTGAAAATAAAAGACTTGAAAAAGAGGCTGAAAATAAAAGACTTGAAAAAGAAGCTGAAAATGAAAGACTTCAAAAAGAGGCTCAGGCTGAGGAAAGAAGATTACAGAGAGAGTCTGATGAGAGGAAAGAGAAAGCAAAAATGGAACATGAAGAAAAGGTCTTAGCTTTAGAGTTGGAAAAATTGAAATTGACAAGCATGAGTAATGGTAATGATTCAAACAAGGGTTCATCTTCTGGTAAGGCTAATAATGATACTTTTAAGATTAAGTTACCAACATTTAGTCCTTCCAGCGATGACATAATGTTCTATCTGGACAGATTTGAACAAGCATGTACAGCTCATAACATAGACAAAGCAAAATATGTTTATCAGTTATCAGGGATACTGACAGGTAAAGCTCTAAGTATATTAAATATGGTGGATGAACCTGACAAGAACAATTATGAGGTTGTCAGGGCCGCTTTGTTAAAGAAATATCAGCTTAACGAAGACGGCTATCGTCTACAATTTAAAAACATGTTACCTGAAAATGGAGTTGAATTCTCCGAGTTTATTGCAAGAATACGCATTACTTTCTCACGATGGGTTGAACTATCTAAGACGGAAAAAACTTATGAAGGACTTATGGACTTAATACTTAGAGACAAAGTCATGTCGTCTGTCAATGAGTCTTTCCTTGCTTTCCTTCATGAACGTAAACCTAAAACAATAAGGGAAATGGAAGATTTCTGTTGCCAATACGTAACTGCGCACCCACACATAACCATGGGTAACTCTAAGGTGAAAGAAGGTTTACCAGTTGCTTCGGCAGCTCCGTATGGTCCAAAACTTTGCTCGTAGATTCCAACAAAATTTTGATAGAAAGAGTAGCGGTAATTTCTGTCAAAATCATGGAAATCAATTTCATGGTGATTCTTCTTCGAAGAATTGGAGACAACCTGATAGTACTCGTTACTATCACCCTAATAATTATAAGCATTTCAAAAGAGGATATGGTAATAGAGGTTATTCCTGCCGAAGACCTCAGAACCAAACAAATAGATGTTCGCATCAATGTGAACATGATAGTAATCGTGGAAACTGGAATTCGAACCAGGATAACAATTACAATAGAGACAATAATAACTGCAGAGATAATAATAACTTTGATAACTTCAGAGGTAATAATAGTCGGGGTAGATCTCAACACAAAAAAAAAGAGATATCAGCAGGCTAATGCTGTACAACAGGAAACTGAGGGAGCCTGTAATCATGTTGTTGATAGTAAAAACTTTGACGCTGTCACTGGTTCTGCTTTTGACTTTGAGAGAGCAAACAAATGCCCCCAATGCAGTACTTTATTCGAACCGGGTACCATAACTACTTTGAGTTGTGGTCACCCACTTCCCGCTCTTCCTGCTGCTGTTGCGCATGACGGGAGGGGTTCTTTAATCCTACATAAGGGTCTTGTTAATGATACTCCGGTCTCACTACTTTTCGATTCCGGATGCACCACTATTGGTGTTAGACAATCGCTTGTAGATCCATCTTGTGCTACAGGAAGGGTTATTAAATGTGTCACATTTGGCGGCACTCTAGAAAAATATCCTACTGCTGTAATTCGCATTGCCACTCCTTTCTTTACTGGAGATGTGCATGCTTGTCTCTTACCTAATCCTATTGCGGACCTTATTATTGGTCGTATTCACGGAGTTAGGGAGTGTACCCCACAGCAGATTGCTGCTTGGGAAGATAATAACATGCAAGCTACAAATGCAGTAGTTACAAGAGCACAAGCTCTACAAACACCCGAAACTTCACTGAATAGTGATAATGAAGTTGATAGCCAAGATAGTCACTTAGTAATTACTCGTGACTCTTTCATAAAATTGCAAGAAGAAGATCCTTCTTTAAAAAAATTCTTCGTTCTTGCGAAGACAGGTGATCCGAATCAGGATACAAATAGAAAATCTTGGATTGCAATGAGAAACGGCGTACTTGTACGTATGGTACAAGATTCGACTACGTCGGCACATTCGCAAATTCTTGTTCCCAAGAGCATGAGAGTGCAAATATTGCAACATGCTCATGACTCGCAATGTGCTGGACATATGGGTTTTGCCCGTACGAAGTCGAGAGTCCTTGCGGCTTTCTTTTGGCCTTTTGTCAATAAGGACATTCGTATTTACTGCCGATCATGCAAGGTATGTCAGGAGGTCAAATCTAGAGGACCACGACATGCTGCGCCTATCCAGGCTGCTGACATTCCTATTCGGCCGTTTCAGAAAATGGCCATAGATATTATTGGCCCTTTTAAGGTCAAGTCGGCCAGAGGACATCAGTTTATCCTTACATGTGTCGATATGTGCACACGTTGGCCAGAGGCTATTCCTCTTAAGAGCATATCTACTACAGATATCGCAGATGCTCTTTGGTTGATATTTTCTCGCTTGGGGTTCCCCAGAGAAATATTGTCAGACCATGGCACTCAACTCATATCTGACACTATGTCACAGGTAATGTCTACCTTACATATTGAACGATCTCTCAGTAGTATCTACCATCCTATGTCTAATGGGTTAGTTGAGCGTCTGAATAGAACGCTCAAGACTTTGCTTGGTAAGATAACTGAAGATCATCCTCAAGATTGGGACAGGGTTTTACCCGCGGCTCTCTTTGCCTATAGAGAAGTCCCTAATGAACACACAGGATTTTCTCCCTTCGAACTTGTCTTTGGCGCGCGTCCACGCGGCCCTATGTCTTTATTACACGATCTCATCACTGCCGATGATATTAGCGATGAAACTCAATCCTCATATGAGTATGTCATTGCTCTTAGACAAAAGATCATTGAGGCATGTAAGCTAGCAACTGCTTCATCAGAAATTGCTAAAGAGAAGGCAAGGCAGTTTGCTAACAAGAATAGATGTCTACGACAACTTTGTCCAGGTGACAAAGCATTCGTCCTACTCCCCAGTAGGGAAAATAGACTTCTTATTGCATGGAAAGGTCCGTATGCAATAGTCTCTCGGATTTCCGATGTTGACTATGTGGTCGATATTGATGGAAAGCATAAAACTTTCCACATAAACATGCTTTCGGAATTTCACGAACGTCCGGACTATTTGCTGCCTATTTTCCAGGCAACGGATGATGCTCCTGCACCTCACGGTCATTATTCATCCCTGTCTGTCATTCAGGATGAGGAAGCTACCTTCTCTGATGTCAACCTTCCCCTTCCAGTGGTTCCATTACATTCCACGGAATCTTGGAAAAACGTTTCTGTTTCTCCTAATCTTTCTGGTGACGAACATCGACAAGTCTCGTCGATGTTACAAACATTTCAGGATGTTCTCACTGACATTCCTGGACACACAGATGTCATAGAACATGACATAATTCTTACCGACAATAATCCAATTAGGGTTAGGCCGTATCCTATTCCTATACACTTTTAGTCGCAAGTGGAAAAGGAATTGGATGAAATGATTCAATTAAATATAATTGAACCATCGACTTCACCATATTCTTCTTCCATGGTTATTGTCCGGAAGAAGGATAAGAACATACGAATTTGCGTTGATTATCGCAAATTGAATCAGGTCACAAAGTTCGACGCTGAACCGATGCCTTTGTTAGAAGATCTACTGATTAGACTTTCTAATTCTAGATTCTTCACTAAACTTGACTTGTCTAAAGGTTATTGGCAAGTGCCTTTAGCAGAGCATGCCAAACCTCTTACTGCTTTTTCTACACCTAGGGGTCTATTTCAATGGAATGTTATGCCTTTTGGTCTCATGAACGCCCCTGCCACTTTCGTTCGCATGATGCGTCGAATTCTGTCACATCGTTCGGATGTCATCGCATACTTAGATGACATCTGTCTCTTCAGTGATACCTGGGAAGATCACTATTTAGGGTTATATGACTTACTGTCCACTCTACGTGAGAATAATTTGACAGCAAAACCTTCTAAAGCTTTTGTTGGTTTTGGTGAAATCTCTTTCCTGGGTCATCGTGTTGGTCATGGTCTCTTGAAGACAGAAGACCACAATACTTCCAAAATACTGAACATCTCTGTTCCTAAAACGAAGAAACAAGTTAGGAGTCTCTTAGGGTTAATTCAATTTTATGGGAGATTTATTCCAAATTTATCTTCGATCATGGCACCTCTATCAACATTGTTGAAGAAAGGTTCGCCTAATCTGGTCCGTTGGTCTGAAGAATGCCAATCTTCACTAGACCAAATCAAGAATATATTTTCTTCTCCTCCCATCTTAAGATTACCTACTCTTGATAGGACTTTTGTTCTTCGGAGTGATGCTTCATCCACTGGGATTGGAGCAGCACTGATGCAAGAATATGCAAATACTCTGCATCCTGTTATGTACATTTCTAGAAAACTAAATGCGGCAGAGAGGAACTACTCGGTTTTAGACCGTGAGTTGTTAGCGATGGTTTGGTCAATTCTAAAACTACAAAGATTCCTCCTGGGCGCACATTTCATTCTAGAGACTGATCAGAAAGCTCTTACAGCTATTCAGACTAAGAATTTGAAGAGTTCGAGATCCACTCGATATGCTATAGCTCTTCAACCTTTTCACTTCACGGTACGAGCTATCCGTGGTGCGGATAATGTGATGGCTGACATTTTGTCTAGATGCCCACATGACTTAAACTAATACTTCTGTCCTATATTTCCATATATTACAGAGTCATAACACACCTATATTTCTACAATAGATTAGCACATCTGTACTTACTTTATATGTACACACTATCGTGCTTTGTTGTCATCTTCTTCTGTTCGTATTTTAAGATGATAGAGGAGGACTGAGTAGTTAATATAAGGGCCGTTAGTTTACTAAACAGCCACAATTATTAATAATGTATTGTACCTTATGAAGCATATTAGTTATTAATTAGCATTATATTGCTTGTACTTTCTCAGAATGTCATTGTTGAGCTGAGGACTTACCTTACTAGTATCAAGCATGACGAGTTCTAGATTGTGTACTTACCCTCGGAATACCAGAGCATATGTCCTGGATCGTCATGTAGTTTAACTTTACTATGTACTTATGTCATTACATGTCAAAGAATGTACTATTTAAATTTTCCTATCAGATTTGTACATCCATTTTTTAAAGACAATATTAGAGTATGCTGTTTAATGATGATTATAGTAACTTGCATACGTATATTGTGTTTACATGCTAACGTGATGTGTGTTGGTGACACCTCCCCGATGTGAATATTTTTTGAGACATATTTATTTTTCTGTTGAGGTATATCCTCACCAGACACTCTATATTTAGCCTCATGTTAGGCAATTTAATTAATTATCGGCGCATAATTCGTGCGTTTTGAGCCGCTTATCGCATGCTCTTTGATATTGAAAAAAAAAATATGTTCCACATTTTTTTTTAATCGGGAGGAGGTGGTGATATGTTGCGTGATAAATTCTCGCAACATCGTTTTATTTCAATATCTATTTTATAACGCAAGGGCAACAACTGCTTGAAATTTATTGTCACTTTTCTCGGTAAGCATTTGTCTTCTCGCGTTGGTATCGAATGCAGTTAAGTTTGAGCTGTGGTCATTTTGCGCTGGACTGCGCATGACTTGTCTTGCTTCTTGGTCGATCGGTTTCCGCCCACCACTAGTGGAGTGAGCGATTTGGAATGGCGAAAGAGATGCCTCGTTGAAGAGGGGATCTCCGCTATTTTTTTTGTTCTGTCAGGAATGTGAGAGTCCTCTTATGGATATTTCGTTTATTCGAGATAATACCTCTAGTGTATTTGCACATGCCGGGAGGCATAATATTTCTGTGTATTTCCGGAAGGCAAGGTAAATTAACATTTTCATTAACTCTATCGATTTTTGGTCGTGAACGATTTCTGGTTCATAGCCTGTCTTCGAAAGTCGTCGTCACGAGATGTTTTCCTAGCTCACATGTCGCTGTATTGTGCTGCATCGGTTGATGCAGGTTCCAAGGACCATTACTTGCAGCTACTTTGTTAAATGAACTAGGTTTGAAAAACCTTTATTATCTAGAGGATATTTTTGAGGACATTATTTATACTTCGGCAGACGTGTCTGTCTTGCTGAAGTCAGACTAAGGAGAGTGAACTGATCTCATATATCTGGTTATCTCCTGGCTGTTATAGAAAGGGATGGAGTTTTTCACCTGACTACATTTACAGCACTTTGAAATATAACATGCATCTGACTCATCATTGTAATGCTGTCTACCGTCTATTGCTGTATTGAATGTTGCTGTGATAATGACTGTTTGATGTGTCTACATATTCGCGTAACCATTTTGTCACTGTGGCGTCCACAATAAATAATGAAGAAAAACGTCAACGGCTGTTTCAAGAATCATTGACTTTATACGTCGTGAGTTTACTGACGTCCTATGTGGATTGCCCTGTTATTTTTGTATGAACATTGTTTTGACTGAACACATCTGCACACCACACAAAACCAGACATGCGGATACCATCCATCATCATATGGCATCACGCATCAGTGATCTTGTTAGACCATTCTATTCTCTGCAAGCATCCATTTATGTTTATGACAGCATGTAGCTTCTTGGTTGTTTTTTTATTCTCCATGTTGCAGAGCAATCTACGCCCACGGTACCGTTGCCTCAATTGGCTGTGTGTGGTGTACCCGGAAACGGGGCCTCCCAGTACTGAGACACATTTAAGTCCCCGATGTCACTTATCGGTGCAGAGTTGAGAGAGATGGCTGAGCATCACAATCCCCCCTGTGTTGCAGCATGATGAGAACCCAGCATTGCACACTGAGCTTGGGGGGATCACTTGGGCACCAGACTTAATACTGGCTCTTGACTGGATGGCTGCATGCAGGAGATTTCTACAATGGAGGGTTGGCAGGTGGTGGGTATCTGGAAGTGGCTCTGTGCAGGACGTGAGGATTCCTTGGGTGAGCCCAGAACCAGAGTACAGCATTGTGCAAGCTCTGCATAGTTGGAGAGCCCCCTGGATGACGGGGAATGCACAGTGTGCTACCCCACCTATCCCCAACTGCTAACTTAGAACCAGAAGTGGGGTCCTCTGTATGCGTGCCAGGCCAGGATAAAATGCCTGGGAAAGAGACTGGAGCTCAGAACTCCCTAACTCAAAGTTGCATGATGGCAGAAAAGCCATGGGAAAGACAGGGCTATTTTGAAGATAATGCAACCATATTTTCACCATACGAGCTCGGACGCCGCCTCGGTAAACAAGGTCCGCACAGAGCAGTGACAACCCCAGGCTGCTTGCGAATAGTCTACTACTGGGAACATAAACAGATTAGGGATGAGCCCACTCTCCCGTTGAACAGGTGCTAAAGTCATAGATACTGGGCCAGAAGGCGCACCGGAAACCACAGTATCACGCAACTCGCTTTTTTTTTCTATGGAGAGTACACCGTCAAATAAATCTCGTACTGGTGCTCGCCCTGTGGAGCTCCACCAGGCAGGTGCAGTGCCGGGCTCTGAGCCTCGACAGAGCCCACCCTCAGCTACTGGAGGACCCTCTAGACCGTCTTGTGGAGTCAGCAGACGGCGGAGGAGAACTACTGACCAAAACAAAACAGAAAAAAGAGAAACCCAGAGTGCCACTTGTCATGATGCACTGGAATGCAGAGGGAGTGAACAGCAAGCAGGCTGGATACAGCAAAAAGACAGAGCTGGAAAACATCTTGTATGAGAAGCAAGTCAGTGTTTGCTGTATCCAAGAGACTCACTTGAAAGCAGATCAAACCTTTAAAATAAGGGGATATCAATGCTTCAGATCCGACAGAAAAGATAGACGAAAAGGAGGAGTACTTACTCTTGTAAGGAATAACATTCCTGCACACGAAAGGAAAACCTTCATGGATGGAGCAGAATATCAGCTGTTGCAGATAAAGGTAGACAAGATGGAAATAGAACTCCTGAACTATTACTGTCCGAACAACAAACCCCTGAGTCTCAGCTCTATACAGGTACCAGCCACCAACTTTATAGCAGTTGGAGACTTTAATAGCCACTCCCAGAGCTGGGGCTATAACCATTTGGATCACAGAGGTGAAGAGGTTGAAACTTGGCAAGATGATCACTCCCTAATCCTAGTCAATAATGCCACAGATACTCCTACCTTCTACTCCAGAGGATGGCACACAACTTCAACACCAGATCTTGCCTTCTCCACACCAGATATAGCTGGATCTATTAGTAGAGAAGTAGGAGACCAACTAGGGGGAAGCGACCATCGCCCAATCTTTCTTACTGTCCAGAGTGCAACTCTCAGTACAGGCCCAGCCATTACAAGATGGAACTACAAAAAAGCCAACTGGGGTTTATTCAGGCATCAGGTGAACATGCTGCTGTCTACCCTCAAGGTACAGAACAGAGACATTAATGAAGTGGTAAAAGACTTCAACAGATGCATACTACAAGCTGCAAAAGAAACCATTCCCAAAGGATGCCGGCGTAACTACATACCATACTGGTCCAGCACACTCCAAGAACGTCAGGAAGCTATGGACAGGGCTAGAAAGGACGCAGAGTCTCAACCTTCACTTGAAACTCACAACAAATGGAAAAGGGCTGTAGCAGAGTTTCAGAGAACAAAGCTAGAAGAAAAACGGAAAAGCTGGAGAACTAAAACGGCATCGCTGAACCTTGAGAAAGACGGCAGGAAACTTTGGAGATTAGTCAAGTCTCTAAATGAAGAGCGTTCCTCACCTAGGCAGACTATCACATTGGATGAAGGTGGCAAACTTTTCAGAGGAAAACAAGCTGCAGACTTGTTTGCTAGAAGATACAGTTCAGAAAGCAACTTACCCATTAACATAGATCATCAGAGAGAGATAAGAAAAGAAATACTGGCAACCATGGGACAGACAGATACTCCTGCCCCAATGAGGGAACCCATCACACTAGGAGAACTACAGAAGGCTATTTCCAAGCTTAAGTTTCAAAAGTCACCCGGCCCAGACAAAATCAGCAACGAAATGCTAGTAAATCTGAGCTCAGCAGCAAAGACAAAACTGCTTGAGATATTCAACCACAGCTGGTTGAAAGGAACGGTACCCCAAGTATGGAGAGAAGCCATCACAATACCCATACTAAAGAAAGGGAAATGTAAGACCGAGGCTGCAAGTTACCGGCCAATCAGTCTCACAAGCTGTGTTGGGAAGACTATGGAGCGAATAGTCAACCACAGATTGAAATGGTATTTAGAGTCTGAGCAGATCCTGGTGCCGGAACAAGCTGGATTTAGAGAATGCTACAGTATAGAAGACCAAGTTACTTACTTGTCTCAAGCAATAGAAGATGCCTTCCAGGAGAAGAAAAAGGTCCTAACGATCTGGGTCGACTTCAAGCAGGCCTTTGACAAGGTGTGGAAAGATGGCCTCATTGCAAAACTTAGGAGAAGTGGAATCCAAGGCAACATGATGAAATGGATCCAGTCATACTTGCATAACAGGAGAACTAGAGTCACTCTTGACGGTCTGCAGAGCAGAAAAGTGTTGCTCCATCAGGGGGTACCTCAAGGAGGAGTAATTTCCCCAACACTCTTCCTTGTTTACATCAATGACCTGGTGAAAGATCTCCCTGCAGGAGTTAAAGCTGCCTTATATGCAGATGACCTAGTACTCTGGTGCGCTGATGAAAATGTCACCACAGCAAATTATAGAATGCAGCGGGCAGCAGACATGCTAGTGTCATGGGCAGAGAAATGGCTTATCACAATAAACACAGACAAAACCTCCACAACACTGTTCTCCCTCGCCCCCAAGGACAAATCAGCTAACATACACCTAGGGACAACCGTGATCAAGGAAGAAAGCTACCCCACCTATCTTGGGGTGACATTTGACCAAAGGCTTACATGGAATAAGCATATTGAAAATGCAGAAGGAAAGGCCCGAAGACGACTAGGCATACTCAGAAAATTAGCAGGTACCAACTGGGGAGCAAATGAACGAAATCTAAAGAGGATTTATAATGGAGTAATAAGACCACACTTAGAGTTTAGCTCAGCAGCATGGTCATCAGCTGCTAACTCACATCTGCAGTCTTTGGACAAGGTGCAAAATCAAGCTCTCAGGCTCATTACAGGAGCCATGAAAACTACACCAATAACAGAGATGCAGAAGGTTGCTGGATTACAGACATTGTCCCATAGAAGAGACACAAAAACCATGATCCAGATGGAAAAGTACAACAGTATGCCAATGCACCCAATGAAGGCAAGACTAGATGATCTGGCATTGGGACGTCTAAAGCGTAGCAGCTTTGTGCATCGGGGGAAAAGACTTATAAGACAGCATCAAGAAGACCTATCCATGAAGACAACACCACTGAAGCCCACCCTATACCCTGTACCATGGGAGCAGGCCAGCAGTGCCCTCCAAATTAATACAACAGTCAGTGGTCTCACAAGTGGATGTGAGTATAATGATCTGCAAAAACGAACTGCTACATTGAGTATGATCCAAGAAAGCTATCCCGATCAATCATGGATACATGCCTATACAGATGGATCAGCAACTAATGCTGTTAGGAATGGAGGTGCCGGTATCTTTATCTCATATCCTGACAACCACTATGAGACTAGGCACATTCCCACTGGTAAATTCTGTTCCAACTATACAGCTGAGGTTCAAGCTCTAGAGCAAGCTGCAAATATGATTTATAACACCAACTCTGACTGCCACCAGGTAGTCATCCTCACAGATGCACTGTCTGTCCTGCAAGCTCTCAAGGGTGGTAAACTCCCGCATCTGAGAAATGAACTAAACAAGGTAGCTGCCAAAAAGAGAACCATACTTCAGTGGGTACCATCTCATTGTGGTGTACCCGGAAATGAAAAGGCAGATAAACTTGCAAAAAAGGGAGGAGAATGTGAACAAGAAGATAATGAAGTCACATACTTTGAGAAAAAGAGAGCTATCCAGACTATCAGAAGAGAACAGAACCAACCCAAAGACGACTATCACACTCTCGACCGGCAGGGACAGACAACTATTTTTCGACTCAGGACAGGGCATAACAAACTGAATAAACACATGCACAAGCTACGATTGTCTGCTTCACCACTGTGCACATGTGGATGAAACGAACAAACTGCTGAGCATGTTCTACAGGACTGTCCTCTGTATGACCAGTTAAGAAAGATATACTGGCCCAATGACTCAACACTAAACTCAAAGCTATATGGAGTTAAAGAGGAACTTCAAACAACAGTCGAATTCATCATGAGAACTCGTCTGACGGTGTAATCATCAAAGATGCGATCGCAAGAAGAAGAAGAAGAAGAAGACCACACTTAGAGTTTAGCTCAGCAGCATGGTCATCAGCTGCTAACTCACATCTGCAGTCTTTGGACAAGGTGCAAAATCAAGCTCTCAGGCTCATTACAGGAGCCATGAAAACTACACCAATAACAGAGATGCAGAAGGTTGCTGGATTACAGACATTGTCCCATAGAAGAGACACAAAAACCATGATCCAGATGGAAAAGTACAACAGTATGCCAATGCACCCAATGAAGGCAAGACTAGATGATCTGGCATTGGGACGTCTAAAGCGTAGCAGCTTTGTGCATCGGGGGAAAAGACTTATAAGACAGCATCAAGAAGACCTATCCATGAAGACAACACCACTGAAGCCCACCCTATACCCTGTACCATGGGAGCAGGCCAGCAGTGCCCTCCAAATTTATACATCAGTCAGTGGTCTCACAAATGGATGTGAGTATAATGATCTGCAAAAACGAACTGCTACATTGAGTATGATCCAAGAAAGCTATCCCGATCAATCATGGATACATGCCTATACAGATGGATCAGCAACTAATGCTGTTAGGAATGGAGGTGCCGGTATCTTTATCTCATATCCTGACAACCACTATGAGACTAGGCACATTCCCACTGGTAAATTCTGTTCCAACTATACAGCTGAGGTTCAAGCTCTAGAGCAAGCTGCAAATATGATTTATAACACCAACTCTGACTGCCACCAGGTAGTCATCCTCACAGATGCACTGTCTGTCCTGCAAGCTCTCAAGGGTGGTAAACTCCCGCATCTGAGAAATGAACTAAACAAGGTAGCTGCCAAAAAGAGAACCATACTTCAGTGGGTACCATCTCATTGTGGTGTACCCGGAAATGAAAAGGCAGATAAACTTGCAAAAAAGGGAGGAGAATGTGAACAAGAAGATAATGAAGTCACATACTTTGAGAAAAAGAGAGCTATCCAGACTATCAGAAGAGAACAGAACCAACCCAAAGACAACTATCACACTCTCGACCGGCAGGGACAGATAACTATTTTTCGACTCAGGACAGGGCATAACAAACTGAATAAACACATGCACAAGCTACGATTGTCTGCTTCACCACTGTGTACATGTGGATTAAACGAACAAACTGCTGAGCATGTTCTACAGGACTGTCCTCTGTATGACCAGTTAAGAAAGATATACTGGCCCAATGACTCAACACTAAACTCAAAGCTATATGGAGTTAAAGAGGAACTTCAAACAACAGTCGAATTCATCATGAGAACTCGTCTGACGGTGTAATCATCAAAGATGCGATCGCAAGAAGAAGAAGAAGAAGCAGAGCAATCTGACATTTAAGTTGAAGATGTCTCCTGATTTCCGAAATGTGCTGAGTTGAAGTCATGAGCTCCAGTTTCTCCAACTTGGCTTGCATAAAAAGGATCGTTACATCTGGTCCAAAGCTAGGAGTAAGAAGTGCGTGGCATGCTGTGCATTCCCGCCATCCAAGGCGGATCTCCAACTATGCAGAGCTAAAATCCTGTGCTCTACCAAGGAATTGTCACGTCCTGCACAGAGCCACTTCTCAGATCCCCCTGCGTATCACTGGGTCCATAGTAAGATCCTCCTGCACGCAGTCAACCAGGTCAAAGCCAAAGAATTACATCTGGGGCTCAAATAACTTCTCCAAGCTTAATGTGCAATGCTGGGTTAAGTTTCACCACAGGGGGAATCTCTGGAAGTGTGTGAATGATTTCAAGAGTCAATGAGAGTATAATTAACCTCACGGACAGAGATTTACTTCCAAATATGTATATTGTAGCATTGTAGGACAAAGATGACTTCGGCTACGCCTCGATGCATATGCCTGGTGGTAAAGGTGACCATGTCTGTCCACATCTTCCTGTCTCCAGTACCATTCATCATTTCTGTTGCTGACCTCTTTTCATGCCATATGTCGAACTGTCCAGTATCTTTTCTTTTTGTTGTTCTCCATATCTTTCCTTCAATCTGTCCTGCGGTTGCAATATATTCCTGCTTTCTTCTTCTCATGACATGCCCAAACAAAGTGAATTGCTTCCTCGTAATGTGAGCAATAAAGTTCCCTCACACACTGGCTTCTTTAATGAATCCTTATTACTCTTTTTCTTCTTTTTTATTTAGCTGTCCATGGATTCTTAATACTCTTTT
The DNA here is from genome assembly GCA_024509875.1 of Oreohelix idahoensis. NCBI lineage: Eukaryota > Metazoa > Mollusca > Gastropoda > Stylommatophora > Oreohelicidae > Oreohelix > Oreohelix idahoensis. The sequence goes on from JAMPIV010006242.1 coordinate 135,509, forward strand.
GTAGATTTACATATCAGTCCCCTCCAGTCCTTTGTATGTGATTCATGACTATACCAATAGGATAGTTTGGCACTCTTTCTAGCAAACCTCTACACCCCAGGGTAGAAGAGGAACGCAAAGTAAGTAAATGACTATACAACGGACAGTGAGATTCTGGTTATTAATACTATCGGATCACTTAAACACATCTACCCACTTATAAGAAAGTGTCCAGACATAAGCCACAAATATCCTTTATATAAAATCCCAGCATTTTCTGTCTGTGCGTAATGCTAAGGGATGCAACTTTGGTTGAAAGTTAGACATTAATTGGGACCCAAAGATGCAGCAATAGAGAATGCAGTCAGCGACCCATAGCTTGACTGCTTGCATCAGAGTCAGCGAACCAGAGCTGACTAAGACCCTACTCAACCTCCACGTGGTGGACCTGGAAACAGTCTGCATCACTGCAGTCTGGCTGAGAGAGTAGGGATCGCAGAGGGAAGGCAAACCCGGTCCCAAAAACTGCCGCGCTGAAGTCGGATGTGTCGACCGAAAGGTGCAGATATCACAGCTCCAGCGTAAACAGACACAACGCAACCAATGTCCTTTTCAGGACGAACGAGGAAGAAGAAGAAGACATTAATTGTATTGTTTCCCTTATATGTACTCTCCCGAAAATAGTAACATTTACCAAAGAAGAATGTGCAAATGATGGTGTGCATGAACAGTTGTGCAAGTGTTGGTGTGCATGCGCCAATAAAATCTAACTGTGAACGGTGTGCATGTTCAGACTTTAACACCAGATTTAAAATAAATATTTTTTATAAAATTCCCACGTGTTTCCTCCAACAAGTTGAGTGTAGATAAAGAAAATGGACAACGAAACACCCCAAGAGCATTGTATGCGCTTGAATCGTAAACGTCAGCAAAGATGGCGCAGTAGCCAATCAAATATTCACAACTAACATTGTTTTTCCAAAAGTATCTGAATAATTAAAATTGCAGTTAGGTATTGGTGCTTTTGAATTTAATTTCCGTCTTACGATGGGCTTTTACACGTTCTAAATGAAGATATGGATAAACAAAAATTATCATCTTGGCCAAGAACACCAGATAATTTCTCTATGCACTACGAAGAAACACAGCAGATTAAGACAGAAGTTATCAAATTGACAGCCGCATTGGCAAAGCTGCAGCCACCTTTGCCCGCTTCACAGCACCTGTTTGGTGAAACTCCAAACTCACAATGAAGACCAAACTGCGGTATATAATGCCTGCATCACCAGCACATTTCTATACGGCAGCGAGACATGGACAACCTATGCTAGGCAAGAAAGAAGGATCAATACCTTCCATCAACGGTGTCTACGCCACATCCTCAGTATTTCGTGGAAGGACAAAGTGACAAATATCGAGGTGTTGTCACGTGCTGGCCTTCAAAGCATGTATACACTGCTTAGACAGCACTGGCTTGGCCATATCCGATGCATGGAAGATGCTTGTATCCCGAAAGATATTTTCTACGGACAACTGGCAGATGGCAAAAGAGCAATTGGGCAACCGCAACTGAGGTTCAAAGATGTGTGCAAGAGACACGAGGGCACTGAACATCAATCCAGCAACCTGTGAGGATGAAGCTGCCGATCGCACCAAGTGGCGATGCTCTCTTTGGCATCACCTCAGATTGGGTGAAATGAAGCTCTCACGGCAAGCAGAAGAGAGGAGAAAACATCAAAAGGAACACCAGGAAAATAAGCAGCTGAGGGCTGTCACCTCAAGGGTGCATTCCCATAGTCAGTTATGACTGAAGGAGCTATTATTATTATCAACTGATCAGCCAAAGTAAAAAATCTCACTAAGATAAAAAAAAAAAAACTTCTATTAAATCTATCTTACCTTCTTCAGCATTCTGCAGCCACTCCACAAACTTCTTCATCTGTTCCAGGAAGACACTCTTGCCCTTTGCACTATGGCTGTCCTTGTACCACTTAAGTATAACATCCTCAGTGATAACTTCGGCTGTTGGGGGAAGGACAAAATGTAAGTTACAGAAAACAAAGTTAACGAGTCCAAGCAAAGCTCAGCTTTACAAGGTGCTAGGTTATGAAATTATATGTTTATATCCAAAAAGATGCATGGAGGCACATCTGGAGCCATATCCTTATATGACCACCAGCCATGCACAATATACAGATGTGGAAGTGAACCTCTGTCGGTGAGGCTAATTACACCCTCATTGACTCTTGAAATCATCCACACACTTCCTGGGATTCCCCTGTTATAAAACTTGTTGAGAACCCAGCATTGCACACTTAGCTTGGAGAAGTCACGAGCCCCGAACGTGATCTGTGGCTTTGACCTGGTTGCCTTCAGGCAGGAGATCTCACTATAGACCCAGTGATAGGCAGGAGTAGATGAAAAGTAGCGCTACGTAGGACGTGACTATTCCTTGGGAGAGCCCAGAGACAGAGCACAGTATTTTAGCTCTGCGTAGTTGGAGAGCCCCCTTGGATGACGGGGAATGCACAGTATGCCACGCGCTTCTTACTCCTAGCTTGTAACCAGATATGACAATCCTTTAAATGCAAGCCAATCTGGAGAAACTGGAGCTCATACTCAACATGTTTAGAAATGGCAGAAAAGCCACAGCAAAATCTTAGATCTACAGTGTAGATAATACTAAGGAGACTTCAAAATGGTATAGGCTGCAAAGAAACGAGCTCAGCAACCCTGGCTAACAAACAAAAACACAAATAATGACAAGGTTTCTTCAACCTGGTGCACAAGCAACAAGCTCAGGAACCCTGGCTAACCAACAACAACACAAAGCCTCCTTTGGGGGGGGGGGGGGGGGGGGGGGGGGGGGGGGGAGGGAGAAGAAAGGAGAGATACATGATAAATAGGGGAAAAAAAGGTGGTTGATATATTGATTTGCTAGACACATTACAAATACTCACTCTTATACAAAAGCATGATTATCTTCTGAAAGGACTTGAGGAAGTTCATGTTCTCATAACAAAACTCCTGGACTTTGAGCATCAGAGCTAGTTCGGACTTTCCGGAGCGAGCTGAGACCTTTAACAGTGGACAGTACTGCTTGAGATGTTTAAGTGCCTGCTCAGCCACTAGGTCCTCTTTCTTGTTCCACTCAACAGCTGCCATTACAGAGCTCCAGATCTGGGGAGGGAAAAAAAGTATCACGGTTTGGTCTGTAAGGCAATATAAACTGCAGACACAATATAACGCTACTCGGTATGTGTAGGATTGATTCTATTGCATCCGAAGGTTGGATCCTATATTTGCCTAATGCCCCCTTTTCACATACACAACTTTTTGTCGTTTAGCAATAAAAACACTAAACACTCGAGTTAAATCTTTTTGTTTTCAGCTTCCAAAATAAAAGGCGTACACGATTAATATATCTTTTACTTATTTTCGCTCATTCACATGTGATGACAGTTGTTTGGACTTACCCTAGACATCCTTAAGGTTGCAGATTTCTGACAACCGTCGATAAATTTATGTCAAAATCAAGATATTTTATACAACACAAGACATATAACACAGTGCCAATGTTTGGATCCTAGTATCTGCTTTATATCTGGTTCATATTTTGAATGTTACATGTGTCAATGTTTGGATCCTAGTATCTGCTTTATATCTGGTTCATATTTTGAATGTTACATGTGTCAATGTTTAGATCCTAGTATCTGCTTTATATCTGGTTCATATTTTGAATGTTACATGTGTCAATGTTTGGATCCTAGTATCTGCTTTATATCTGGTTCATATTTTGAATGTTACATGTGTCAATGTTTGGATCCTAGTATCTGCTTTATATCTGGTTCATATTTTGAATGTTACATGTGTCAAAACACCTGTGCTCCACAGGGAGTTAGGTTAGTATTGTGTTTGCATGTTCCGTGAGTCACATGAGATGCTATATGTGATCCCATTAGCTGGTATTATTGTTGTAATGTGGCCGCGGGCACAGAACAGGAAACCTACCAACCACAAAAATATTCTTCTTCTTCTGCGTTCAGTTTGTAGTCATGCTAAATCTGCAGGCCTGTCGCCAGGACGAAGTCCACAGTCTTTACCAGGTCGGCGCGGCAGCCCCATAGCCTCTGCTGGAGCTCAGCACCCCTTGGCCAGGTCGCACGTCGCGGTTCATCATGGGTTGGACAGTTCTGGAGAATGTGTTCTGGGGTCTGGATTCCTGTTCCGCATGGGCATTCATTTGTGCGGGACATCTTGAGGCGATAGAGATGTCCTAGTAATCTGCAGTGGCCTGTTCTCAGGCGGAACATTGTGGTCTGTTGGTATCTGTTTAGATGGTGTATTGGGTCATCTCTGCTGTATATATCCCCTTCCTCCTCCTACTGGTTTTTGTACTTGTTGTGGATTATGGTCTTTGCTTCCCGATACGGCAATGGATGGCTGTATTGTTCCATTTTACTGCCACCTCTTGACAAAGCATCTGCATTCTCATTACCAGCAATTCCACAATGGGAGGGTAACCACTGAAGGGCAATGGTTGATGACCTTTGGATGATGTTAAGCTCAGATCTGATCTCATTCATCATGTTATCATTTCTGGTGTTTTGTATTGATTCCAGTAATGATCTGCAGTCGGTGAAGATTACCATCTCAGCTGGTGGTTGTTGTTCGGGTCTGGTGAAGATTTTCAGGGCTTGCAGTAGTGCCATAGCTTCTGCCCTAAAATTGGAGATCTCTCAAGTTGGGAAGGCCTTTCGGATGATCTTTCCATTTAGGAATCTTATAAAAATGCCCCCTACACCGTTCTTTACTGCCCCCTCAGCAGATCCATCTGCGCATGCGCGTGTCCACCCCCTTGGGCTGCACTTTTCCTCAATCATTTCTTGAGCCAAAGTTTTTAGTTGTTGAGGGGTCTGGTGGCCTTTCTTTTTTATTTCAGGGACTTCTGTGAAGACATATATTTCCATGGCAGTCGTCTGGCTCCTCATAATCAATTAACACCCCAATCTCAGTAGGTTGTTCTGGGAGGAGGTCTTCATGGCATTGATGCAGATGTTTGGAGATGTTTATGAAGCTGGTTCTTTTCAGCCTGTTCTTTGTCAAACTATGGAGCCTGGCATGCACAGGATGACTTGGCATTCGTAGGAGCTTCTCACTGTGAATGAATACCCTCTCCTCACGTCTGTCATCCAGAGAGCGGATGCTGGTATATCTCTCCATTGTCTGGACCGGAGAAGTCCTCATCCCTCCAGTGATTAATCTAAGGCCTGAATTTTGTACTTTCCCTAGACGTTCTGTGTCTGTTTTAGATGCCGTGGCACAGGCTGTCATGCCACACTCAAGTACAGGCCCGACTGTGCCCGCATAGACTTTTTTTTGTATGTTGGCACCTGCCCCCCCAACTTGTGCCAGCCAGTTTCTTCATAATAGAGAGCTTTCTTATTGCTCTCTGTTCTACTGCATTTATGTGTGGCCTCCAGGTGAGTCTCCCATCCAACCCGACTCCCAGGTATGTTGGATTTTCCTTGATTGGAAGCTCACTTCCATTTAGCTGCAGTTTGATCATTTCTTGGCGATTTGACAGAGAGAAGCAGGTTGCTACTGCCTTGGAGAGGTTTATCTGTACTCCCCACTCTGATGCCCACCCACCGATGGCATCTAGCGCCGCCTGCATCCCAAACTTTGCAGTACACCAGGCAGCAAAATCGTCAGCATGAAGAGCCCCGGAGATACGCCTGGACAGCCTCTCTGCAATATCATTTATATATATGACAAAAAGTGTGGGGGAGATAACTCCTCCTTGTGGCACACCTTGTTGAAGAGTGACGCGATGGCTCAGATTCCCGTCAAGTTCTACTCTGGCTGTGCGGCATCGGAGAAAGTCCCGTATCCAGCTGAACATTCTCCCTTCAATTTTGTTGTTGAGCATCTTAAGGAGGAGTCCTCCTTTCCACACCCTATCAAAGGCTCCCGTCAGGTCCACAAAAACAGCCAGAACTTTATTCCTCTCCCGAAAGGCATTATCTATTTCCTGTGCCAGATACACCAGCTGGTCTCCAGTACTGTGGCCCCTCCTGAACGCTGACTGTGTGTTATCAAGCAGATGGTTTTTTTCCAGATGTTTCATTAATCTTGAGCTCACCACTCTTTCCAATACCCCACCCAGACAGCCCAGAAGGCCAACTGGTCGGCAGCTGGACTTGCTTGTTTTCTCCTTTTGTTTCTTTCTGATACAAAAATATTTATAGAATATGTTATTCCTGTATACACATGTTGGGATCATCTCCTGTGATACAGACTTCATGCACTGTGCTTAGATCCTCTTTGTGGGAACTAAGGAAGGAGATCGGAACACTGATGGAGTTGTCCATGTGCAATGAAAATGGTTCTTAAAAACCAAAGTAGGCAGTGAGGTTACTGCAGTACAGGCAGATCATTATGATCCGCTCTGCGTCAAAAAGATTAATAGATAGGTGGCACTGAGTGACCAAAACACAGAGGGAGAACTGAAAGTTCAAAACAGGAGAATATTTACCCATGATCGCATGGAAACATTTCAGATGCAGACTAACAGAGCTGACGGAAGGCTATGACGTTTAGTTGTTTTTCCTAATGTGGCAATCGCTGTGTTAACATCTACGTGGGTATGTTCACAGATGCCAAGGCTGCTGTACCTTCGTTACCGAATCACGCTTCTTGCTGTGTTCGGGGCCGTCGTCCATAGTGGTGTGTCGTTTAACCAAGTACTTTTAATGTAGTGTTGTGTGTAGTTCTTCAGAATAATTAATTAGCTAGCAGAACATGAAACCTTCTTAGCATCTTTCGTAACTTCTTATGGGCAATAATTTAGTTATTTCTTGTAGCGAAGGCAGTGTAGCATTACATTAACACATCAGACGAAACACAGTCTACATAAAACGATGTAGATCGAAAAGCGAAACTGGTGATCAAAAAGTCAACCTCAATTATTGAACAAAGAAAATGAAGTTTGTTCTTCAACGCATGCCTGAGTGTCCTTGACTTTTATTTTCTGGTGAGTATGGCTTTTCTTAGTTGCTTTTCCTTCTTTTATTAGCATATAAATTCTTCTTTTATATAAACACATCATATGGTGAGTGATGGTGAGTTTCATTTATTTCTGCCATATCATGGTGATTTTATCAATCAAAGTTATGGTCGTCCTTTAGTCTTTGTATTGTCGTGTTGACCTCTCTTAACTTTTGAACTCGTAAAATATCAACGTGGGTACCTGATTCTCAACTCTTCAGCCTAAGTTTGCCAATCAAATAATTGTCTATAGTTTTCTTCTTCATTTCGGACCCAACTAGTCCTTATCACGAATTGAAAATCGATCTAAGTCCAAGTCGTAACTATTAATTCTTACTAAGTGATAATGACTAGAATACGACGCCCAAAATATAACAGGCTGGAAGGTAGCCTTCCATACTTACTGACAGATTTCAAACCGTTGCTTGTCAAAGTGATTGATTATAAATATGGCATGTTGCCTGGTTCTGCAATGGATTGAGACTTCCCTCAATGTAAAAGCTTCTCTTCTAAACGTCCTCTCATGGAGAAGTATCTGGACTAAAGGTGATTTTTGTTCTAATTTGACCGAAACTATCGGTCCATGGGAACACACATCATTTTCCTACGTTCAGTTGATACTAAGCGCGTCCCCCAGCAATGGTAGTTAGTATTAGCAAAACAAGAAACCCCCTTTCTGGCGAACTGCATCGAGGCTATTACACAAACCGCTGATGACGTCATACAGTGCTTAAGAAGGAAAATACGCTACGACACAAATTAGAAGAGCAAAGATTCAGAGTTCGGATGTAGAGGTAACATTTTGTAGGTCCGCACTGGATTAGCAGATTGCGTGACAGAAGTTTAAAGTTTTAGAATTTATAATTTAAACTGACATATTTTTTTGTTTTAGGAAATTCAGTAAATAGTTTATATAACAGAGAAGATTTTTATATGATGTACAGATTGAAGGGATTGTTCTGCAGATGCAGATTAAGTGAAATTATTGCGATAAGGAGGGTCTCAAATATGGTTTCACATTGTAGATGTAGACTGTAGTAGAAGAGAGTATTCGTGGAGTTGTGGAGTTTGGGGGTGCTCTGGCAATTCCAACACTCTGTGGATTGTCAGGAGACCCACAACATTCCTACCAATCCTGGTGTAGAGCCCTTTTCGTATACAGATGAAGGTAGTATCATATTGTTAATATGTTGTCCTACCTCTGTAAGTAACTTTGCGCACCGACTCACATGAGAGTAAGTCTTATTGGTGAGTTTGATTTCATTAGCGCATGGTTGTGCACTAAGGCGTATAGGGGGTTATGTAGACCGCACGTGTATCTAGACAGGCAGTCTACGTCATAGCTGGGGTTGAGAAGCTTAGTGCCCAAGAACGAGTCCATTGATTCATGGCGTTCGAACCCGTTTGCGGGTATATTGTTATTGTGTATGACTGTCCGTCTGTTCATAGATGAGGACTCGGGTCTACAGTAATCTAGTGTTATTTCTTGGGAAGAGAAGCAAGTATGATTTTTGATGATAATGTCTTTTCGTTCTCACGTAGACGTCTAGTTGAACCAATACGTCATTGGTACAAAATGGAGTCTTACGTGAAACTTATTATGTAAACTTTAAAGCCGACGGATTCCGACGTTAGGATCATCCCGGATTGGCTTGATATAAATTGTTATGATATAAATCAGTATTCGGCTGTTACGAATACGTACCCCGCAAAGCAGAGGTGACTCAAGTATTTTTGCTATATCAAAGCTATGATGCCACGAAGGTCGTGGGCAGAAAAGTATATAGTATTGTTATTCGTCATTGATTGAAAATAAGAGGCCAGTACTAAAGGAGATACGTAGTATCGGAATCTTATATGATGTTACAGACCTGACAAAGTTCTCCGTCATTGCCAAGGTCATAGGACAGTGGAAGATTGAACTATCTTATATAACTGCCTCATTTGCTTAATTGGATGCCATGTTATGAACACTGTAACTATTCTGACGTTACCTAAGCGATGATCTTTATGAACGAATTAACTGCATTTTTAAAATATGAACCTTACGTGGTGTGCTGTCCAGTGAACGTCAACCATCCGTCGTCAACCTTATATGTTCGTCTAGTGAACCGTACCATGTTAAATAAATTGATTGAACTATACATCTTCTTGGCATTAGTTACCATGCCCAGGGTTGGCAGTTGCAGTTGACTTTTTACTACTTGTTCCAAATTGAATACATTCGCGTTATCAAGTAGACAGCTTCGACAAACTCATTGTCACACCTCACACAACGAACAAACGAGAACCAAAACACAATAATTCGGAACCCAACACCTGGCAAATTCAGTAACTACTGTCAAACATAGAATAACAGTTTGGAAACTGTGAACTGGACCAAAAAAAAGCTAAAACTTTGGGCCTAGTCAAGAACAAGGTCTGTGCAGAATGGATATTAACATAAACAAATCAATAAATCAGCCAAAGCCAAGTGCCTCATTTGGACACAAAAACCATTAGCAAATGTTGAGCCTCAATTATTGGACATACCAGCTCCTGCATTATCCTTTAGAAAACTGTGAACTTCCAAGGAGCATAGACCTTCAACAAACACATGCCAAGTCCTACTGTCATATGCCATCAGTTCAAGGTCTTTCCATGTCGTTCTTCATCAATTTCATTTATAACTCCAGTTCTCTTCTCCATGTGTATATTCTTGTTTACCTCTATGTCTCTTACTGTGGCGAATGTCTTTTGCACGCCACATGTGAGTTTTATAATTGAAGTAAATATAGTGCTCATGAGTGTTGGCACTTTTTGGTGGTCGCTATGCGTAAGCCGCAGATGACGTGGCTTTGTTTGGCCTAGCGAGATTATTATTGTTTACTCCACTGTGTGGATTGGAAGTGTATGCTGCATGTCTTGCAGTTATGGAAGGCGTTCCTACATGAAACTTATAGATGAATAGAGGATATACTAATTGTGTTCTTATGGAATCATGCAATGTGTTATGTCATGTGGAATCGTATTAAATATGTATATGTGGAACGATGCGTCTGGATATCTTGATGTCGTTGGTGAGATGCGTTTGAGAATGTTTTGAGGTAGCTTCATCGGGACTTGGGACCTAGACTATTAATCATTCATTTCACCACAGCATTCAGTTATATCTCGCCACACTTACCCTAGGGATTCAAGAATAAGGCCTGCCTGGTAAAGCTATCAATAGGTTTCCTCAATGTGTGCCCAATTCATTGCCAGCATCTTCTTATATCTTGATATATTGAAGAGTTTTACGGGAATGGAAAAAGCCTCTTTCTCTCTCCTGGATCCTTAGCCTCGTGGCATCTTGTAGGGCAGCAACAAACTGCCCCAATTTTTCTCTGTCGGTGGCCATCCTTCATGCTGTGCTCCAACTCTGGTTCATGCCTTGCATCTCAACCTCCACTGTTCTCCACCAGGTTGCCTTTGGTCTTCTTTTGCTGTCCTTCTGGAGTCCATAGCATAGCAGTTATTGAGATGGAAAAAGCCCAAGACAACCAATTTTATCAGACAGACTGATGTGGCAACATGACAGCAAACAAAGAAGCAGCAGCTCAGTATGTCTACTTCTTGTATTCTCTATCGACATGCTATTGCTCAGTGGCTCTTGTTTGGTACAAATATGCACACCTTTTTTATTAATAAGGTGCTATCCTGTCTTCTATTTCTGGATTCAGTGCACCTAGTGTGATCTGGTGCAATGATGTATTTAATAATACGTTTCTCACCCTTTAGAAACATCTTAGCTGGGTAGTCATCTATTCCAGATCGTTTCCACATTACAGCTATATGCTCACTGTGCTGGTTCATTCATTCATAACCCTCCACTCCCCAAGAAGCATAGGCCTTCAACAAACACATGCTAAGTCCTCCTGTCATGTGCCATCATCTCAAGTTCTTTCCACATTCTCCTCATCATTTTCACCTCTGTTTCCAGCTCTCTTCTCCATGTGCTTCTTGGTCTACCTCTGCCTCTCTTGCCCTGGGGGTTTCAGAACAAGGACTGCCTTGTAATGCTATCAACAGGTTTCCTCAGTGTGTGTCCTATCCATCGCCATCGTCTTCTTCTCATCTCTTGTTCCACTGGCACTTGTCTAGTTCTTGTCCTCAGTTCCACGTTGGTAACCTTGTCATACCATTTTAATCCCTCTATTCTACGCAAGCACCCATTTATGAAAGTCTGTAGCTTTTTGGTTGTTGTCTTTGTTGTTCTCCATGTCTCAGAGCCATACAATAGGACTGACTTCACATTTGAGTTGAAGATTCTTATTTTCATGTTGTATCCGATTTCTCTTGATCTCCATATATTTCCCAATGCAATGAAAGCTCCTCTTGCTTTTTGTATTCTTAGTTTGATATCACTTGTCTGTCCCTCCAACGTTGTCTATATTGCTGCCAAGATATGTGTACGATTCTACATCTTGTATTGGTGTTTCTTCAACTGTGATGGTTACTTATGGTTTATCTCCAGAAGGTGTCCAAACCAACTTTCTCATATTTTCTTACACTGGTGCAGGTCCAGTGCTGATCATGTTAATTTCTTAGGTCACAAGACACTGTAGAGCAACCATTCAGGTGAACAACAACCAAGAAATTACAAACTTTCCTAAATGAGAGCTAATATAAAACAGAAAACAGGTGTACGACAGGGCTGCCCCTTGTCAATCATTCTATTTTTAACTGTCATAGACTGGGTGATGCACCAGACAACAGAGGATATCGCTAGAGGAATAGGATGGACAACGTTCACCACACTGGAAGATCTAGAATACACAGACGATATTGCACTACTCTCACATTCACATCAGCACATCCAAGAAAAAAACAAGACAGACTGAATAAATATAGCCAACAAGTGGGACTGAACATTAACCTGAAGAAGACAGAGGTCATAACACTAAATGTAATCAATCCTGAGCCCATAAACATAAGGAACCAAAAGCTAGAAAAATGTACATATCTAGGAAGCATAGTAACACCAGACGGTGGAACAAGCAAAGACATCAGTAACAGAATAAATAAAGCTGGAACAGCCTTTGCAAATCTAAACAACATTTGGAAATCTTCTCAGTGCAGCATAAACACCAAATTAAGATTATACGAGAGTTCTGTACTTTTGTACAGTGTGGAGTGCAGTAGAGTAACTGGAAAGGAATGTCCAAATTATCCTCATTCCACACAATCTGCCTAAGGAAAAGTCTTAGAATTTTTTGGCCGAATGCCATCTCCAACCAGAACTGCTTACACAGTGTAGTCAAATAGGCATACGCACCATCACTGTAGGCAGACGCTGAAACTGGGTTGGCCATGTCCTCTGAAGGGACCCTGATACGATCACCAGAACTGCTATGCTATGGACCCCAGAAGGATGGCGAAAGAGAGGCAGACCAAAGATAACCTGGTGGAGAACAGTGAAGGCTGAGATGAATCAGAGTTGGGGCACGGCACGAAGGATTGCCACCGACTGAGCAAATTGAGGACAGTTTGTTGCTGCCCTACAAGACGCCACTAGGCACGATGGCCATTGACTGCTTTGTCAGTCATGGGCTAACGATCCAAAATGAAGAAGTTAGAACAGAAGCATTGAAATGGCACAAGCTCACTGATGTGGAACTATGTGGAACAAGAGATGAGAAGAATATGCTAGTAGTGGATAGAATGAACGACCGAGAGCACACACACTGGGAAAACTTGAGGTTACAAGACAGTCATGGTTCTGGAACTCCCCAGGGTAAGAGAGGCAGAAAGAGATCCATAGACACAAAGAGATCCACAGACACAAAGAGATCCATAGACACAAAGAGATCCATAGACACAAAGAGATCCATAGACACAAAGAGATCCATAGACACAAAGAGAAGAAATCAAGAGACAGAAAGTATGAGGACGACATGGAACAAGAGGAGTTGGCTTGAGTTTGATGAAGGCTTATGCTCCTGGGGGTGGTGGGAAAGGAGCAGCCGTAGGAGAGAAGCCAAAGGGTAATGAATGAATAGATTCAAATGAACAGCACAAAAATTATACTTACAGAAATGGTAACTTCAGTATCTGACATGCCTTGTTTTTCAACCAGATCAGTCACGTATTCAATCATCTGAAAAGAAAGTTTACACGGGTACTAAATCATCAGTAACACTTTCACCTGATTAGCAATGCACATATTAACGTAAGCATTCATCATCATATTCATTTGTACGCCTTACGGAGCATGAAGCTATCCCTGCAGCTGGTCCTGTTGTAGGAAGCCTGCACCATCGATGGAAGAAATAATAAGGCCTCTAAAGAAAAGGAAGTCACTGGGAAAAGATGGGATAACGAATAAAATGCTTACAGGCCTAGGCACAAAGACAAAAAAGAAACTTCTGGCCATCAGAAACTGCAGCAGCTGGAAAAGAGGAATAGTACCACAGGTGCGGAAAGACACCATATTGATTCCAATACCAAAGAAAGACAAAGATCAGACAGAACCAAATGGCTACAGACCTATCAGTCTACTTAGCTGTGTAGGAAAATTGATGGAATGCATAATTAAAACCAGACTGATGTTGCATCTGGAAGAAAAACATTTTTTAGCCCCAAAGCAAGTAGGATTCAGATAACACACATCCACTGTTGATCAGATCCCGTTTAGAGCTCAGAAAATTGAGGACGCCTTCCAAGAGAAAAAGCACACGCTGGTGGTTTTGGGTGGACTTGGAAAAAAGTATTTGAAAAAGTGTGGAAAGAGGGATTGAAAGTCAAAGAAGTGAAGTGTGTGGGAGAATGTGCCAAGCATTCATATGTTCTTGCATCGGTAGCTTCTGTGGTAATTCATTTGACATGAAGAGGTTGCCAGCCTCGTGCACATTAGTCGCCTTGTACAACATGCCCGGGGGTGCGCTGGTCTTGTTCTTATAAGTACAGCTATTATGAATAACTAGGGAGCCGCGCTGGTGTAATGGTTACCACACTGCGCTGGCGATCGGGTGATCCAGGTTCGATCCCTGGCAAGGACACAATTGAAGTAGTGTTGTCGACCGGGACTGGATTAGAATAATTCGAGCCCTGGCGAAGACATTTGAAGGAGTGTCTTCGACCAGGGACTGGAATAACCTGAACGGCTCCTAAGCCGACCCAGCTCTAATGGGTACCTCCGAAATCGGCAAGTATCTGCCTAAATGGCCAGAGGATACATGTCTTTGTATAGGGACAAAAGGGATACTCACATAAAATCAGTCTCAGGTTAGAATATTAACTGGAGATTTCACCGAGTAATAGCGGGCGTACGGAAATTAAAAAAAACTATTAAAAAAAAATAAATCAGGATAAAAACAAGTTATTGCCAGTTTGTGTTTAAAAACAATGGAAATAAAAAAAATAAAAACAAGTGAAATCTGTTATTTTTGCCCGTATTCTAACAGGCATTCACATTTCAAAATTCTTTGGACTTATTAAAAAAAAAAGGCGTTTAAAGCTATATAAATAAAAATTGGCACATATGTGCATTTTGAGGTGGGAAATTAGTTTACATACTAAACATTGCCATATAATGCCGGGTTTATACAGATTTCACTCCATTTCATAACCCTTTTTGCCAATTCCACACCATAACTACAGTTTATAAAGAAGTTCCCAACTTGAAAGTAACAATCAGTGCCACTGGCAAAAATTGTATTACTTATCAACAAGTTCATCTAAAAACTAGATATCCAATCATATTAGTGTTTGTAACAATAAATACATTCTGGCCTGCTGACAACATCTGCGTTACAAAACATTTTGTTGTAATATTTGAATATCTGTCATAATGACTGTACCACAATCAAACTACACTTTTGTATGTGTGTGTGCTCACACTGACATATTTGGGGAATAAAGGAAAGACAATTTTTTTTCTCCAAATATAAGCAATACTGCCACAGGGGAATGAAGTGTTATAGACTTCCCTGTACTGGGTCACAGCCTTTTGAGGTGGGGTGACTGGTTCTCTTCCTTGCAGCCTTTGCCTTCACTCACTCAGAGAAGAATCAGGTACCCTTTTCATCACCCCTACAGAGCACGGAGCCCCACAACTGTAGCTGGTCCCATTGAGGAAGCCTGCACCAAACATTCACATGCTCATACAGGCAGTGGTTTCTCATAAGAACATGTTTTTCATGAAGAGGCTGCCAGCCCTATGCAAACTGGTATTATAAGGGGACCTCACATGACAAGCCTGAGGGTGCAGAAGTCTTTTCTTTGTCTCATTAGAGGCACCCGGGAACAATAGGTAAACTGGCTGACGATGCAAACCAGGTTTCGAACATGGCAATTTTCCTCAAGAAGCAAGTGTTCTTACTACTCTGACCCCCATGCATGCACCAAAGCATTAACTCTTTGACTCCGCAATTGTTTTCCACCCTGTGCCGTAATTTTAATTCGTGATAGACTAAAAACAACGCTCAAAGAGTTGTTTTCGCACGGGTGTCAAATCTGACCAACACTCTGAGAGTTGTTCCGGAGTCAAAGAGTTAATTAGCTCTTGCAGCGGCAGTTTCTGTAGTAATTTGTTTTACATAGTACGGATGCCAGCTCTATAATAGTCACCTCTTACAGCTGGGCATATGGTTTTAGAATACAGAAGTGGACACAGACTAATTCAACAATAGAACCATTATGGCCAGGTATGGCAACAAAACATATATTTAACAAATTCTGCTTTCTGACAGCTCTTCAGGAATATGCTAAAAATTTAAAGAATGAGCACTCACATCAGACACTGAACTCTCATCCTTAATCATATCAGCCAGGCCTTTCTGAGCCTCCTTCTTTGCTTTCGACGCCATCTGGGCCGTCTGCATGTCTGCAATGGCCCCAAGGCCTCGCTCCTGAAAGAAGGCTGAGAAATTCTCCTGGTTCCTTTTATTCACTGGAAACATTTCCTGTGGATAAAAAAAGTCATGGCCTTTTAAATCACAACATATTGGAGAAATAGAACAGACTTAACTATGCCTCACAGGCCATTTACCAACCAGTGTCAGAGAGTCACATGTGTGGTGATGGGGTATGGTGTTATAAACCGATGATATGGGCTTGGGATCACTTACATATGCTCACAACTTAAATGAAGAAACTGAAGTCTGGTAATCGATTCCTTACATATATGACCAATATGGACAATCCGGTAAAGTCAACAATATCACTAATATTCACATTTCAAATTGATCATATTCACATCAAATCATGTCCACAATTTAAACACCCACTCCTCAGTCTTCACACTTTCAAAAACCCACAAACTATCAAGGGAACACCCACTGTCACTATGTAACATCACAACTGCAGGCATTCTCATCGCTCCCAAGATGCGCACCGGTGCACAGAATCTGAACAAATTCAACACCCAAAATTCCATACAACAGGCGCACCTCTCAAAACTTTAATATGGTACAGTGTTCTTCTAATAACCATCTGATACAACAATTTTGTTATAGTCAGATTTCCTTATGTTTGTACTTTACACACTATAAAACAACTAATGCTTTGCATCTAAAACTGACTTCAAAATATTCTTTGGCAGATTCACAGGAGTTTTACGTATATTAGTCCCAGTTGTGATAGTCTGGCCATGTCTGCAGAACAAGAGAAGATCGGCTATCATGGCAAACATGAAAAGCCAAGAGCCAGGACCTTGCTGGCAGAACATCAGACAATCTCTATAGGACCGTGGCCTGGAACCATACCAAAAGGACAACAGCAGATAGATTAGCATGGCCCTCTCTCTGGCTAACCTCTACATCCCAGGGTAGAAGATGAACAACAAAGTAAATAGTTTATGTACATTATGTCATTTTTTGGGTCCTGTTTACTGCTTGTTTTAAAACATCCCAAGTGGGATACAACTGCCATTTTGGTAAAACCTAAAAACTGCTTGGGACTGAAAGGATTAATTTACGGATGGCACAAGAAGCAAAAACTTCAGTAAAGAAATTTACAGATGGCACAAGAAGCAAAAACTTCAGTAAAGAAATTTACAGATGGCACAAGAAGCAAAAACTTCAGTAAAGAAATTTACAGATGGCACAAGAAGCAAAAACTTCAGTAAAGAAATTTACAGATGGCACAAGAAGCAAAGACTTCAGTAAAGAAATTTACAGATGGCACAAGAAGCAAAGACTTCAGTAAAGAAATTTACAGATGGCACAAGAAGCAAAGACTTCAGCAAAGAAATTTACAGATGGCACAAGAAGCAAACACTTCAGCAAAGAAATTTACAGATGGCACAAGAAGCAAAAACTTCAGCAAAGAAATTTACAGATGGCACAAGAAGCAAACACTTCAGCAAAGAAATTTACAGATGGCACAAGAAGCAAAAACTTCAGTAAAGAAATTTACAGATGGCACAAGAAGCAAAAACTTAAGTAAAGAAATTTACAGATGGCACAAGAAGCAAAAACTTCAGTAAAGAAATTTACAGATGGCACAAGAAGCAAAAACTTCAGTAAAGAAATTTACAGATGGCACAAGAAGCAAAAACTTCAGTAAAGAAATTTACAGATGGAAACAAATGGTACTGCTAGTTCCTTAGATATACTGCTTAATTCTTTATCAACATTGTACAATCATGTGTATGTAACTATGGAAGAGGGATTTAACAAAGTATGTAGTACTGAAGGAAATGTATAAGTCTCTCTGCTTGCATGTCGCAGTATTAATCTTTGTGCACCATAATAACATCTATACCACTGCAGACTCCAACCTAAGT
The DNA here is from genome assembly GCA_024509875.1 of Oreohelix idahoensis. NCBI lineage: Eukaryota > Metazoa > Mollusca > Gastropoda > Stylommatophora > Oreohelicidae > Oreohelix > Oreohelix idahoensis. Next base: position 153,285 of record JAMPIV010006242.1, read on the forward strand.
TTAGTTCACCATGTCTAATGCAGTATGTTAACGTTCTTCTTCTTCTTTGATCCTTAGCCGCCGACCGTCAAAGCAGTCAGTGGCCATCACGCCTAGTGGCGTCTTGTAGGGCAACAACAAATTGATTCCACTATGCTCGGTCGGCGGCCATCCTTCGTACAGTGCCCCAACTCTGGTTCATTCTTTGCATCTCAGCCTCCACAGTCCTCTGCCAGGTTGTTTTTGGTCGGCCTCTCTTTCGTTTTCCTTCAGGGGTCCAAAGCATAGCTGTTCTTGTGATGGCATCGGGGTCTCTTCTGAGGAAATGGCCAACCCAGCTCCAGCGTCTGCCAGCTATGATGGTGTGCATGTCCTCTTGCTTGCTCCGAGTAAGCAGATCTTGGTTGGTGATGGTATTCGGCCAAAAGATTCGGAGAATTTTTCTTAGGCATGTTGTGTGAAAAGAGGACAATTTCGACATTTCCTTCTCTGTAACTCTCCAGCATTCTGCACCATAGAGAAGCACAGAAAGCACACAGCTGATATAATCTTAATTTTGTGCTTGTGCTGTATTGAGAGGACTTTCAGATGTTGTTTAGGCTAAAAAAGGCTGTTCTTGCCTTATTCATTCTGATGTTGATGTCTTTGCCTGCCCCGCCGTCTGGTGTTACTATGCATCCTAGGTATGTGAAGGTGTCTGTCTGTACCAGTTGCTGATTCCTTACTGATATGGGCTCAGGGTTGCTCACATTGAGCGTCATGACCTCTGACTTCTTTAAATTGATGTTCAAGCTCACCTGCTGGCTAAACTTATTAAGTCTATCCGTTTTTTCCAGGATGTGTTATGTGAATGTGCTAGTAGTGCAATGTCATCTGCATATTCCAGATCTTCCAATGTAGAAAATGTAGTCCATCTTATTCCTCTTGGACTGCCCTCTGTTGTCTGGCGCATCAATGTTAACGTCTTTCATTACAAAATTATAACCTCGACTCACACATGACTAATGCAGTACAATAACGTCTTATTATAAAATTCTAACCTCAACTCACCATGTCTAACGCAGTACAATAAGGTCTACCATTACAATCTCTAATCTCAACTCACACGTGAGACCGAAGACGCAGCAAATGAGATGAATGCAGTCAGCGACCCATAGCTTGACTGCTTGTGTCAGGGTCAGCGAACCAGACCCTACTCCACCTCTAAGTGGTGGTCCAGGAAACAGGCTGCATCACTGCAGTCTGGCCGAGAGAGTAGGGATCAAAAAGGGAAGGCAAACCCTGTCCCAAAAATGCCACGCTGAAATTGGATGTGTCGGGCCGAAAGGCGCAAATATTGCAGCTTCGCTGTAAACGGCTACACAATGTAACCAACGTCCTTTTCAGGATGAACGCAGAAGAAGAAACTCACATGTGAGTTTAGTATTGTACAACAAGGTCTACCATCAAAATCTCTGACCTCAACTCACACACGAGTCTAGTGTTCTACAGTAACGTCTACCATGAGAATCTCTAACCTCAACTCACCATGTCTAATGCAGCACAATAACATCTACCATTACAAACTCTTAACCTCAACTCACCATGAGTCTACTGTCAATCTGTTGTTTCTTTAGGGCTGTGCAGATGGCGTTAATGTCCTTCTCTTTCAGCCATGTTGAAAACATTAAAGCAGCAAACTCCAAGGAGATTCCTGTACAACAAAAAATTGACTAATCAGTGTAACTAAACAGCCTTAATCCACTACTGGTGACACACGCCACAACTCATCTGTTTTAACACATTAACTACCGAACTGAAAAGCACTCTGTGGCCGAATTAAATTTTTTCCCATAATCATTCTGTAGGTGTTTGCACAAAGTAAGCTTTAGTTTTCGTAATTGTTTACAGATTTTTATGAATTACACGTCATTTTAAAGATAAATGAATGCCCTATTACAATAAACACCGGTTATAACTCTAATAGAGGCTCTTGCTATTTAACGGCCCTCCGATGGCCGAGGACTTGCAATATTTTCACAATTATGACTGCTTGCGCCCCATCTCTATCAAAGTCACAGTTTCAATCAATGTGCTCACCGTTTTCACTCTTGTCCTCGTCGCTAGATCTATCAGTCAATTGTTGAAACACGTTTCTAACCTATCAGCCGTTAGACGAGATGTACACGCATTTTTTGTAGTCCTATCACTAGTTGCCACGGTAAACAGTTTTGCACGATTTGGTAACTAACCCAAAACGCTGAAAAATATAACATAATATCAATTTTCCAGTGTTCTACAACAACCATGCTTTGGGAATTTGTTTTCTGGTGGCAACTTAAAATCTCGAACCAGATCAGAAAGTTTTTCAGCACATTTTTCATTCGTTTCATTACTAAAATTAGATTGGCGCTCTGAGCGGCTTGCGGTCCAAATGTGATTATTTTGTGAGCCGCTGATAGCGGTTTGCGGTAGTTAATGTGTTAAAGAACAATTAAGCTATCTGTTTGTCATGCCATTATAACAGGACCATTTTTTTTTGCTTAGTGTGAACACTTGCTCAGTGAATTTCGAGATTATTTGCTGCCCAAACTACAGCGACCCGTATCAACCTGATTGGCCAAGCAGTGTGCAAATCAATGGACAAGAGTCTTTTACTGTATCGCTCCGAAAAATAGAGGACAATAAACTACAACCAAGAAGTTATAGACTTTCATTAATGGGCGTTTGCGTGGAATAAAAGGATTGAAAGGTGCGGCAAGATCACCAATGTTGAAGGCAAGAACCAGTGGAAGTAGAATTGAGAAGAAAACACTGGTAAATCCTGCTGATAGCATTAGCAGGCAGTCCTTGTTCTGGAAACCCCAGTGTAAAAGTGATGGAGACTGTGAAAACGCAAAGAGAAGAGACCTGGAGGCAGAAACAAAAGTGATTAAGAAGACCTTGAGCTGATGGAATGGAACAGGAGGACATGACGTTGACTTCCAAGAAGGCCACTGCTCCTTGGGGAGCTAAAGAGTAATGATTAAATTAATGAAAACAAATATCAAGACAAATAAGAAAACAAATATCAAGACAAATAAGAAAACAAATTACGTGTTCTAAAAATGGACAACAATAATGCAACAGAATTTAACAGCTACAAACATAATCTAGAGTTAAAATCTGAGGACTTCTGCTGTCATTGTTTACTATATATTTGGGGGTCGGATTGGCGCAGAGGTATGGCATCTGCCTTAAATTCTAAAAGTGCCGGGTTCGATTCCCAGTAGAGGGAATATAATTTATGAAAATTATTTTTCAGAATCAGTGGTCTGATAACGCTTGTTTCTTGCACCAGATTGACATGGACTGTTTTTTTGTGATATTACTCGTCCAGTCACAATGTTCTGTAAATGGGTCAGGTTACCGACTGTTGGGGCCCTGACAAGGTGTACTGTTAAGTGCGTATATTCTGATGCAATGGGTGAGTGTGGACATCAATAATGACAAACGCGAATGGATGACAGTTCGACAGGTTTACAGGACACTCACTCCAATCACAGGTGGAAGTCAAGGATGGCTGGACTACTGTGGTCGTTTCATACTGTTTAATAGGATGCACACACTTAGACAGTACGTGTATAGTTACAGCAACATAGGTCAACATAAATAGCATATTGTTGATCAATGGTCTACCATCTTAAGTTAGCATTCATGTTGAATAACATCACAATGGAACATCTGTAGACAAGCACCTAGATTTCCACTGTTTCTCAATATAATCATCAGGCCTTACTGACCAAGCGTGTCAGTTGATAAATACTGTTCAAGTATGACTCCTAAACAGAACCTCTTTTCTAGCAAAGATTCCTTTAGGTAAAGTACAGCAAATCTATCTGAAGATAATGTTAACCCACCAGTATTGGGTTTTTCTTTATAACTGTGACACGGTTCATAGCAAATTTCTTCAAGCATTTTCCAGGCTTTTTCCAGGTCCAGCACGTGATTTTCAAGGATGGGAAACTCTAATATTTTCCTCATCTAATTTTCTCAGATATAATTATCACTTTGCTGACCAGCAATCTGGAGCATTACCATCTCCCATTACTGGGTTTTTGCAGATTTTTTTAAAAAGAACTGTTTTTTTTTTTTTAATTCATAAAAGATTGAAAAACACAACTTTTTCAAGTTTTTAGTGAATTTGTTCATCGTCATCGCAATAAAATGTTAGTGACATGGATGGTAATGAATAAAATAAGCTTGATTGACGTACTGATTTAACGATTAACCACGTATATCAACATAAAAGGCTAATAAAATTGTGAATAAAATGCAAAAAAAAAAAAAAAACTGCATTTTTTGCGTTTGTCTTTTTTGAATGTATTCTGCGTCTGTGGCATCTGACAATGAGCGTTTGTAAATGTTTGAGTAGTTCAGTACCTGTAGTTGGAGTCTGAGCTGTTTTTTTCATTAACTGGGGTTGAAGTTGTAGCTGTAGGTCTCTGCAAGAGTCTATGTCTGGATCGTTGATAATCCTTGACTGTGTGGTATAACTTGAAGCAGGGTATCAGGCATAGAGGTACATTGCAATCTTGGCAGTACATGCAAGTCTGGCTTCTGTTCCCTGCAGCCTTACACACTTTACAGTCTGGTTTGTACCTTGCCCTTTCATATTTATCAATGAAGTGGTGCTCAGTAAGTCGTGTTGTTGTGACCTGTGGTTTTGAAGGTGTCACATTGCGTCGAAGAATAGCAGGTTCAATAAGAGTCATACTGACATCCTGATCTTTGCTTTGATATTTTTTTGTAGAGTTGGCAGTGTTGTAGGTTATGTGCCCATTGACTAAGAAATGATATAAAAATAATATAGTCAAACAATATTTAACTAGAACAAAAGTTAATATATAGTAATTGGGAGGGTGAAGGTATGATGATATCCTTATAACACTTATGATAAGTGAAAATCTATTAAATATCTAACTGGAATCATCAGGCCTTTACACACACACCCCCTCCCCATCTTTACTATTTTTGTTTGATTTTTTTGTTGGGGTTTGTTTTGTTTTATCGTTTCTGTTTGTTTCAATTTAAAAAAAAATTTTTTAAAATTATTTTTCTAATTTTAAATAACAAAGGTTTATCTACAAAATTGGTAATTTTCATTCATCCTAATTACAGTGATTTGACAGATGTGATGCCACTTTCATGTATCGGCGGTTATTCATGTTATCTGGAATTGAAAACATGTAGGCCTAGGCATATCCTAATTATAACCCTGCAGAGCAGAACGAGATATGTCTCTTCATCATAAATATAATGAAAAAGCATTCAAAATATATTTATTTCCAAAAAATGTGGTGAAATGAACAGTGGGACATGGTCTGATAACAGGGTAGGCTATAGGATATGGAATCGCCATCAATTTCTATTCTTGACCATCTCAAACTGTGTCAAACATATTCCCGTAAGCAGTTTGAAACCAAGAAATTTCATTCAAACACTAATTTTGGCCATGGTTAAATAAAACTGTAAATAGGCCTACATTGTAAATTACGGCCACAAGTACAGTAGGCCTATCTATAAACTGCACTTAGCCTATGTAAATATGTTTTATAAATGAATTTATTACTTACCTCAGTTGAAATGAACGATTTAATACAACTTGAATGCGTAGAGACAAGTTCTTGGTGTTTTTTTTGTTTTTGTTTTTTAAGTTTTGCCTCGTTTTGGCGAGGCGCGTCCCGTTCAACCTAGTCAGTTATATTAGGGCGCATATCCAAATATAAAAGGCCCTTAGGTCTGAGGTTATAAATAGATTTTTTTCCCAGTCGTGGGTTTTTGCTCCGCTGTTAATGAGTAGTTATGTGTTCTTTCGTAGCAGTTAGGGTTAGGTTTAGTATTAGGGTTTGTGTTAACCCTAATCCTAACCTTAATACTAAACCTAACCCTAACTGCTACGAAACAAGACATAACTACACTACACATATTCACTGCTGAGCAAAAACCCACTGAGTAATAGGAAATTACCGCTTTCGAGTAACAACAGACGCGCGAGCTAAAAATAAATCTGCTTCACATCGTTAATGCAAATCGCCGAAAACGCAAATCGCTGAAAATACGAACCGCCGAAAACGTCTGGAAATGGATTTAGTGCGCAAAGTGAAGTAAAAATTCTACAGTAACTGAAGTTTAACGAAAAATACCACTAATAACGGAAAAATGGACAACTTGTAATTTTTTTCCAGGTCCGATGCGGGAAATTCAAGGCTTTTAGCCATTTTTCCAGGCTTTTCAAGGCCTGGATTTTTCCCCCCCGTTTTCCAGGTTTTTCAAGGTCGCTACGAACCCTGCTGTGATCTCTTAATCATCACCTGATAATAAGGGGCATCCCCGTTCTCTGATTGATGATCGACAAAAAAGTTAGAATCCAAAAATGGCTTCTGGTTCCCTTTTGAGCATCGCTCACTATACAGATGAATAGCAAATCTTCAATAGAAGCTTTGTTCATAAACACAAATATTTCTACAAGAATCAGCATATTCTTTCGTCTTAAATGCTGCATACAATCATCTACAGTGCTGCTAGGTAACATATCATCCCGACATCTGGATATGGATAATCCTAATGTAGACATCTGCCCAATTAAGCCTAGGACGAAAAAGTTCAGTAAAATGTTCCTTTACCTGGGCATAGGAAATACACTAGCAAACACAAACGCTCTCCTGGCGTCACTGAATCAACACTGGGGAACTCATAGACCTAACAATCCTAGTAGAAACTATCTTCGTTCCCATAATAAATCATAGAGATCACAGACTTTGGACAGGTCTAAAGCCATGACATCCCGCCAGGCTCCTTCATCACCGAAGCACTGCCTAACGTCTCTTCATGCGCCGAAAGTGGTTGACCCCAAAGTACAGTACAAGGAAAATAGTCCGACATAGACATACAAAGATAACACGATATAAGACCGAATCGTCTCAAACAGACAAGGAGTAAACATAGATTCGGATCATAAACATCCCTGCATAAACCTCAGCAAGAATAATCTGTTTCTGGCTATACCAGACACAAAATATGACATAAGTCTAGATTCTTACGCCAAGTTCGATATTCAGGAAAGATACAAGAACAGATAACTCATAGAATGAATACACATCGACTAATCTGAGTTCTGTCCCTTAGACTGAGAATCGTGAATTCAAAGATAAATATATTTTTATCAGACAAATAAATACATTTTACATTTGTATGCGTGTCAACAGTAATCTGTGCGTCACACAAAGAATATGTGCGCAACATGGTCCTAATCATGTCATACTCCCCCCTGGGCTCCAGGGTTGTAAGATCGGATGCCTAGCCTTCTCCGAAAAGGGCGAAAAAGCAGGAGGTCCTGTGTGCAAGTTGCACATGTTAAAAATTCCTCTGCAGTTGGAAATCGTAAAGCGTTTGCCATAAAGCTGCTGCCCTGGCAAAATTTAAAAATTAGAAACCTACCCACCACAAAAATAGTTATAGAATGTGTGATTCCTATTTACACACACTAGGATTCTCACCGGTGCTACATAGTTCATGCACTGTGCAGAGATCCTCCTTGTGTGATCTAATGGAGGAGATCGGAGCACTGATGGAGTTGTCCGTGTGCAATGAAGATAGTCCTTAAAACCAAACCAAACTATCTATTCATCTGTGTACCTGATCAGGAAACTGATGCCTTTTTTTCATTACTTTCCATGGGAGCCGCGCTAGTGTAGTGGTTACAACACCGCTCTGGCGACCGGGTGATACAGGATCAAACCCGGGCGACGGCATTTGAGGATTTTTCGTCAACCGGGATTTGGACTGGATTAACTCGAAACCTGGCGAGGACATTTGAAGGAGTGTCGTCGACCAGGGACTGGCGGCTCCTGAGCCGACCCAGCTGCAATGGGTACCTCCGAAATCGGCGAGTATTTGCCTGAATGGCGAGGGACACCTGTCTCTGTACAAGAAATAAAGGGATACTCACGTAAAATCAATGTCAGGTTAGACATAAATAATAACCTGAGATTTCGCCTCGAGTATTAGCGGGCGTACGAAAAAAAAAAAAAAAAACAACTTACTTTCCATCTGAGGATATTTTACAATGACAACAGTGGTCCAGTAGACTCAAAAATAGTTCATCATTATCAATTAGTTACTTATTGCAATCCGCTTTGCCTTTTCTTCCATGTATGGCTCTCTTGTCTATGTTGCAGCTGAGAAAGCTTTTCTCGTCTTGAAAATACCCTTTGCAATGTTTTGTCCAATTATAAATCCAAACGATATTCATACAGTTTTGCTTTTACTCATGTGCATGAGTCAAGTCTGGAAGAATGCAAACAAACATCTTGTGCCCACATTCTCAAGTTTCTTTTAGAATTACTATAAAGGTTGATTTCCAAAGAATAATGTTCTTTACAAATATGGTTATACAGGGTGATTAAAAAAAAAACCACTTCATATTTTTATACTGTTACTTCTTGCCACCAAACCATGCAAACAAATGTCAAAATAAAGACAATTAACTGCCATTTTACTACCGTAAATACTCGAGTATAGGTCTATGTGACTATAAGTTGACCCTTAGACTTTAAGACTTAATAAGCTTCCAAAATAAATGACCCGATTATAAGTTGAACGAGTTTTTCATCGATTCTGAATTCCCGCATTGCATTGAAATTTCTGTGGCTTTATATGCAAATTCTATCACTTTCAGCATAACCCTTTCCAGTTAAAAACGTTTGAAATTGCCTGTCCAGAAAGCCTGAATACTGCCAAGTAGCAACAGGAACTCAGTATTTAGCAAAGACCTGGGTTATAGATTTCCGTTACATGTTAAGCTTTCATTTCTGAATATTTTTTTTTAAGAATAGATCGATATTATGGTTTTTTAAAGCCATGGCTTTCGGGCAGTTGAATGTTGGCTTTGGGATCTGAGAAGTGACTTATTTGATTAGGACGCTAATGAAGCAGCCGAATCAGATGTGGATATTGAATAAGTGCCTGATTTAGACTCTGACAGTGATGAAAGTGAATCTAGTGAAAAAGGTAATTGTATTAAAGTGGATCAAATGAAGGAGGCTGGTCAACAAGGCGTACTCTAGTTGAAATTTGCGAGTTTGTAGGTATTCAAACATATTTTTATAAAAACATTTAATGAAGCAGCAAGTTTTATATCTGAAGGATACCAGTATGCGGCAGGAAAGGATGAGGGGGGAGGGAGAACACTGACTAGTTTCATGAATCTTTTTTATTGTTTTGGTCTTCAGTAAGGTGTTGTCTTTTTACACGGCCTGAATATGTAAGCTAATTTAGAACTCCCTTAATTCTCTTTTCATTCCAAGCTTTTCTAGGACCTCTTTGTTTTATTCTCTTTCCATACGATGTGTCCCATTCTTCACAGGCCATATAGGCATCCGAGGCAATGACAGTGCTGACAAACTAGCACAGAAAGGAGCAAGTATGCTGCAGCCGAACATTCCCACCAACTTAAGAACCACAAAATACACAACAACTGCAAACAGCAGTGGGTGGACCACTGGGCCAAGGCTCAACTGCAAGAGCACTATATGCAGAAAAGCCTCAGCCAAACCCCAGAGATAGTACCAACAACGTAAGCTGCAGAGACCAGAGTACAATCTTCAGGTTGAGAACAAGACATGCAACTCTCAACAAGCATTTACACAGAGTGACCTCAGACTATGCACCATACTGTAACCGCTGTAACAGACAGAAGGAAGAAACAGTCAAACACCACCTCCTGGAATGTCTGGCACTAGCAGACCTGCGGAAGTAATTGCTACCACCAAACCCCTCCATCACCAACACTCTGTATAGTGACAATGCAACTGAAAAAAAGAAATGTACCTTTCACTACCTGGCACAAGGGAAAAAAGAGTGAAAACGCGGTACCTAGGGGATCGGAGAAGTCAAAGTCAAGCTCAATATATAACGTGTGAGGATATAAACATTTAAAAATAAGAAGTGATTTTTCAGTTAGCCTGTAGCTTCCAACAGATACATTCTCTTACAAGCCGACAAGAAACAAATAGAATTAAACTCACCCTCCTTGACAAGATGGTCCTCAAACAAACTAAGCAAAATTCGAGGTGTGCACAGCCCATTGGCCAGGATTATTCCCGTAATAGTGGCCAATTTTTCCCTCTCGCTGGTCTGAAAGCCCTTCTGGAACATCAGGATCTAGAGAAACACAAAACAATATAGAGACAACTTATGAAATGGTTAAAACAACTATAAAAGCCATATTCAAATCCAAATGGGACTGACAACACCCAGGTCACATAAAAGATGATGCTATCTAGGCAAGATCAGGTCATCATTTTCCGCTTACATATTGGTTACAATAGGTTGAGGTACCATCTACGAGGCGTGTTCAAATGAAACCCGACCGTGCTGCGCCAAGTGGACATTCGTAGGAGGAGCATGATGACGTCACATCTGACGTAATAAGCACATACGAATGTACAAGTGTGTTAGTGTTCATTCTCCTAGTATTCATTGGTTGTGCTGCAGACCGTTAAAATAATGGCCGGTGTGATAAGGAATCCGTCCAAAAAATTCAAGTCACAGATTTCCGCCGGTAAGGTTATGCTGACCGCATTTTTTGACCATGAAGGGCTTCTATTGGTAGACTTTAAAGAGCCTGGTGTGAACATCAATGCCATCCGTTACAAAGACACACTAGACAACCTGCATACAGCCATTAAAAATAAACGACCCGGCATGCTTTCGTGTGGTGTGATTCTGTTGCACGACAATGCTCGTCCACATGTTGTGAACATTGTGCAGGAAGCGTTAGCAAGGAAAAGGTGGGAAGTTCTGCAACACCCAGCCTACAGCCCCGATCTGTCACCATGTGACTTTCATTTGTTCAGACCCTTAAAAACATCTCTAAAGGGACAACGATTCGACACCAATGCAGACGTCAGGGCCTCGGTGACCAAATGGTTCAATAAGCAACCAAAGTCATTTTTCTCGGACGGCATCCGGCGTCTACCCAAGCAGTGGGATGCGTGTCTGAATGCCTATGGTGACTATTTCTAAAGGACCCCAGTGAGTACTTGCTTCATAACAATTGCTGTATTTAATTCTACTACTCCTGCTGATGTACCTTACATATATTTGTTATAAAGCCACTGGGACGGGTTTCATTTGAACACACCTCGTATATCACAAGTACAGGATTGGTCCAAAAGATCTCTGCTCCTGTGGCACCAGCCCCATGACAGCCGAACATCTGCTCCAGTCCTGCCCAACTTACAGCAGTGAACGGAGTGGCATATGGCAACAACCCACTTCTCTCAAACAAAAAACTGTTTGGAGATGTTAGGAACCTTGAGCTGACTACTGCCTTTATTAGAGTCATTAATGTAGGGCAACGAAGAAGAAACAAAATGGTTCACTGGTACAAACAAGAAAGGAGTCCTTAGCTTCAAATAACTATCTAATGAAAAGTAATTAAGATAAATTAGAATTATAAACTTACAAAGTAAAATTTAGTGCCAAGTAATTATACAAAGAGCAGCAAAGTGATTAACACATTAACTACCGAGTTGGAAAACACTCTGTGTTGTAGTTAAATTTTGTTCCCATTTTCACCCTGTAGGTGTATGCACAAAGTAAGCTGTAGCTTTCGTAATTGTTTACAGATTTTTATGAATTACACGCCATTTTAAAGATAAATGAATATACTATTTCAATAAGCACCATTTGTAACTCTAATCGAGGTGGTTGCTATTTCACGGCCCTCCGATGGCCGAGGACTTGCAATATTTTCACTATCGTAACAGCTTGCGCCCCACCACTATCAAAATCACTATTTCAATCAATGTGCACACCGTTTTCGCTCATGTCCTCGTCGCTAGATCTATCAGTCAATTGTTGAAACAAGTTTCTAGCCTGTTCAGCTGTTAGACGTGATGTACAAGCATTTTTTGTGGTCCTATCACTAGTTGTAACGGTAAACAGTTTTACACAATTTGGTAACTAACCCGAAATGTTGAAAAATGAACATAATATCAATTTTCCAGTGTTCTACAACAACCATGCTTTGGAAATTTGTTTTCCGGTGGTCAATTAAAATCTCGAACCAGCTCGGAATGTGTTTCGGCACATATTTCATTCGTTTTCTTACTAAACTTAGATCGAACAAACAAACTTTATTTTCAAAGGATTAAGAATTGGGCACACAGACCCGTCTGACATTCCTTCCTATCTCTCTCATCATGTATACTGATTCCTTTCATCCTCACATTTACTTTAAGCATTATTAAGGCATTTTTCATTATAAAAGTAATATAAACATCATACATTTGCAATAATCATCATAATTAAAGTATGTTTTTAAAATAAATAAAGAAAAAAAATAAAATGAAAAATAAAGAATTAAAAAAAAAAAAATTAAAATAACAAAAAAAAAAACAAACAGACAAACAAACAACAAGGCTGATAAAAATCGAATTCCTCATACAGTAAATTAGTGATTTGAGACATATTCAGAGGTGTGTTATAAGAACTCGTGAAATATTCAAACGGTCTGCTACTGAATGACTCAGGGACTCACAATTCTGAGCGGATCGCGGTCCAAATGTGTTTATTTCGTGTGCCACGGACAGCGGCTCGCAATAGTTAATGCGTTGAAGAACTTAACATATGAGGAACAGAGAAAGCACATATAGACGTATCCTGTAACATTCCTGGAAAAACTCTGTGGGGATAAAACCAGCCTCAAGCTGAGCACGGCTTTCTTTGAACATATTTAAGCTGACATCTGAGCGTCCAAAAAGATGATTAAAACACTTGGTTCATGAGGCAAAGAGACTGGGTCAGAAATCAGGTCCCTTCCCGATCCCATCTTCTCAGCTGTTAATATAAAATATAAGTACCTAACTTAAATTTCTCAGAACCTTGTTTTGTACTATTGATAGTCTTAACTTCTTGAATGATTTATCAAACTGCGATTTGGCACACAAACTTGTCCTTACATTACTAAAATTTCAGATCAGATTTCTAATAAATTATCAATACTTTGATTCAACGCAAATAATATTGTGAAACTTGGCAACATTAAATAATATTCGTAGACGCCTAACTCAAAACTTTAGACCATGGGTAGGTAACCCAGGGGCTGACGTTTTTCTTTAAAAACACTGAGCTCTCTGAAGATTTACCTTGAAAAAAATTGTTATAAGGCTAATTTGGGATAAATCCAGCCGTTATGCAATTTTTTATCTTTGCCGCACAATCTGCTTCCTGTAATCCCATCGCCAGAATGGTGGAAAATTAAAAACTAAATACTACTCATTCCTCTTCTATCCTGGGGTGTAGACATTTGCCAGAGAGAGCGCCATTCTATCCTATCGGACGTCTTCCTCCTGTCCTGGTTTCAATCTAGTCCTCAGCCCTTCAGAGATTGTCTAATGTTGTCCTCCCAGTGGACTCTGGATTCCTGGCTCTTAGTTTCCCATATTCATCATGGTAGCTGATCTTCTCCCATTATACAGACTTGGGTCTGGGTTTTGAGGTCGTGCCGTATTGTCTGGTTGCGGACCATGTCTCTTTTTGTTACTTTAACCACCTTCCTCGGATAACTCATTTCTGAGGTTTGGAGCTGGCGAACAAACCCACAAAAGTGGGGTGTAGTCATTGCTCATGACTTGCATCCAATAGTGAAGACTGGAACATAGGTGGAGCAGCATACATCCATCTTCGTATTCTTGCCAACTTCTCTTTTACTGAGGAATCCTCTATATATGACCTGAAAAAGTCTCCCAGCTGCTGCTCTTCAGTTGCCAACTCTTCTTTGATGCCTCCCTTCCAGTCTATAACAGCTCCAAGGTATTTAAAGTGGTTGACTTGCTCTCCTAGCGCAATTTCCTCTCTTGAGATCACCATGGTTTTTGTTTTGGAGCTGCTGATGACAATCCCTCTTTTCTCCAGCTCTTCCTTTCAGACTTGCAGGTTGGACTGAAGATGTGACTCCGATTTAGCAATGAGGCAAATGCCAGCTCATAAATACAAATGTGTCTCATCTTCCAGTACCCCACTGAATACTTTCTTGTCCTCTCCTTACATGCTTTGATGACATCGTCCATGCGGAATATGAAAAGATAAGGTGACAGAATAATCACTCTGTCTTACACCAGTGGTGGTCCTGAACTCTTCTGACTTATGGTTTGCCGTCCTCACATAATTTGTGCAACTCTTGTAGAAGCTCTGCATAGCATGGATCAGAGGTGCTGGAATGTTCTTCCTTGCCAAGCAGTCCCAAAGTTTGCTCCAGGGGACCTTGTCAAACACCTTTTCCAGATCCAAGAAACAAAGATACATCTCCCCTTTATACTCAAGGGCCTTTTCACTCAGCTGTCTGAGTGTAAAGATAATGCGCTCCGAGACAAAGATCCATCCTTTGATGCTATCTCTTCTATTGTTAGCCACAATACAACCCACACCCCATTCAGCTGTGGGTACCCCACTGTAGAGCAGTATTACGCCATCGAGATGCGTAACTCCTTGTCCCTTTTTCTATGTTTCCATTAGGGCCAGGACTTCTAATATTGCTTTCCTCATCTCCTCTTCTTTACCGTTAATACTCCTAATGTTCCACGATCGATTAATCGTCGTCCGTAATTTGTGCTAGTCCGTCGCCTTTAAGATCAATCCTGTTTTCTTTGTCATTTCTATTAATCAGTTTTTAAGGCACAGGTGATTGGCCTGTTGTGCCTTTGCACAACATTTCTGTCCTGCTTATTTGGACAGCCCCCATGGACGACAGGGAATGCACAGTAAACTGCCCCCATCCACCCTTTTCAAGGTTGAGATCAGATGTGAGGATTTTAAAAATGAGTATAGAATACCCAGGATAGAAACTGAAGATCATGACACCAATTCAGCAAGTTTCTTATTGGCAAAAATAGCAAGAGTAAATACCTAGATCTACAATGTTGATATTATCAAGCATTCTTCAACATGGCATTAGCAGCCAAAGAGCAACAAGCTCAGCAGCCCTAGTTAAACAACAACACAATTTATGTCCTAGTGCTGTGTGGAACAGAGCACAATCTTCCAACTTAGAACAGAACACAATAAGCACTCAAACAAATTAAACCCCACACATGAGCCTATTTGCTGCAGCTGTACCCATCCGTATGAGACAGTTCAGAATGTGCTGTTGACCTCCAGGACTCTCCACAGAAAGGAGGCTCCCCAACAATCACAAACACTCTATACTTCTTCTTCCTCTTCTTCCTCGTTCGTCCTGAAAAGGACGTTGGTTGCGTTGTGTCCGTTTACAGCGAAGCTGCGGTATTTGCGCCTTTCGGCCGACACAACCGACTTCCGCACAGCATTTTTTGGTACCAGGTTTGCCTTCCCTCTTTGATCCCTGCTCCTCAGTCAGACTGCAGTGATGCAGCCTGTTTCCAGGACCACCATGTGGAGGTGGAGGATCTTGGTCAGCTCTGGTTCGCTGACCCTGACGCAGGCAGTCAAGCTATGGGTCGCTTACTGCATTCCTCACTTTTGATGCATCTTGGGTCCCAAACACTCTATACAGAACCACTCAACAGCGACAGAACACATGCAAATTCTTCAACTTGGTACTGATTGTGAAAGAGCGATGAGCTGAGAAGCCCTAGTTAAACAACAATAACGTATGTCCTAGAGTGACTAACAGCTCAGAACATGAATAGTGCTGGGCTGCTAATTAACACCAGATCTCAGTGCAGCACATTTCAATACCACTCTGTAATGACAACACATCCAGGTGGGGTAAGGTTGTGCAGAGTAGTCGGGGAGTAAGACAAAAACAAAGCTGGCAGGCATACCTTTTTTAAGTCATCCTCAAATGCTTTTTCCAGATACTTGTACCTTCGGATGAGTTTATAAAATACCTGTGATGAAATAAAAAGGTGAATTATAACGTCATCAAAGTATCATTTTTATTTTCTCTTATTTACCCTTGCTGTTATGACTCCCTTGCACGGAGGACCATCCCTCTCGTGACAATGCACACACACCAATTAGTGGATCTGGGGTGACCTCTACCAGCTGAGTTGGGGAAGTTCTCTTGGGTTGCAAGAAAGCCTAAAACGACACCCCCCCCCAAATTGCCGCAACAGTAAAAGAATGAATAACTCGAATCCCTGTGGCTCAGAACAAAAGACTTGAGAGAGATAAATATATTCTGTCTATAGTGGAATATCTCTGCAGCAATCATCTTGAATGTCAGCAGCCAGTGTGGGGGTAGGTTGAGAGCAGAAGAAAAGTTACATAAATAATTTTATTCACTGTGTAAAGGTCAAGGTCACCTTACATAATGCTCAAATACCTTGAAATTAGTACCATATGATCCTTATCCAATATACTTTCAGAAAATGTATACTTATATGGACCTCTGACATCATCTTCTATATGTTTCTGGTATTTTATTGGAACACGTCAAAATTCTCAAAATAGCCAGGACACCACAGCACAAATGCACTTGATAGTTGAAGGGTTAAAAAAAATGGTAACAGCACTTGGAGAATGTTATCATCTCCCTTTTTGCTCCACATGGAGCATGGAACCCCACCTGTAGCTGGCCCCATTGCAACAAGCATGCTCATGCTCTTGCAGCAGTGGTTTCTGGGACAGTTAATTTTACATGAGGAGGTTGCAAGGATCATGCACAATCTCATATTTGTCACCTCGTGTGACATGTCTAAGGGTGCAGTAGTCATATTCTTTGTCTCTTCACAGCCCCAGACCCCCCCCCCCCAAGAAATGAATCACATACAAAACAATTTAATGCTCACAGCATAGAAGTTGCGAAGCTGATCCAATCCATCATCCCACCTGAACACACAAATATCTGACCTGACGGGCCTGCCACTGTCAGTTCCTTCCACTATAAATCCACCAGGAGCTGGGGAAAAAGAATACAGTAACTGCTCACATTCACTTAATACGTCTTTACTTGTACCGCTCATTCATATCCATTCTGATAGTCTGCACATCTGGATAACTTACGTGTATTTACCTGGGACATTTCACACACAGAAGATGTTAAGTTTAATATAAAAATTAGAATATTCAACTCAAATGTCAAGCCTGAAACATGAAAAACAATCAAAACTTCAAGCAAAGACATTACAGTCTTCCATAAATGGGTGCCTGTGTAGAACAGAAGGATTGAAGTGGTTTGACAAGATTACATATGTGGAGCTGATGACAAGATTACCGATGTGGAGCTGATGACAAGATTACTGATGCAGAACTGATGACAAGATTACCTATGTGGAGCTGATGACAAGATTACTGATGTGGAGCTGATGACAAGATTACCTATGTGGAGCTGATGACAAGATTACCTATGTGGAGCTGATGACAAGATTACCTATGTGGAGCTGATGACAAGATTACCTATGTGGAGCTGATGACAAGATTATCGATGTGGAGCTGATGACAAGATTACCTATGTGGAGCTGATGACAAGATTACCTATGTGGAGCTGATGACAAGATTACCTATGTGGAATTGATGACAAGATTACCTATGTGGAGCTATGACAAGATTATCTATGTGTGGAGCTATGACAAGATTACCAATGTGGAACCGATTAAGGCCCCTGGTGAATGCTATGATCCTTTAATTTAAAAGACAGTCCTGAATTATTATAAATGATCAACAGTCCTCTAGGCCAGTGCTCCGTAACCATTTTTACTTCGTGGCACTTTAAGTGCGTTTCAAAATTCCACGGCATACTAAAGTATCTAAATAGGTGGGTATGGCACATATTGGAAAATTCAATGGAATCATAAGACATCCCTAAATTTTTTTGATAGACTGGTGGATGATGATTAATTAACTTTGTAAAATTGTACGTGTGAATTTCTTTCATAAAACTTTACTACGACATAATTTTGTACACAAATATTTGATGTATCTGTCTGGTGTCACGGCACACCATGCAAACATCAGCGGCACACCAGCGTGCCACAGCACACTGGTTACGGAGCACTGCTCTAGGCAACTGAAAACAAGATAGAAAGGCAATGAAGAAAAAGGAACAACTGTGATGTTGAACAACAAATAGGATATCTTTGACTGCCAAAATTATGCTGAATAAAACAATCAGGACATCTTTGACCACCAAAATTATGCTGAATAAGAACAAAAAGGATAACTTTGGCCACCAAAATTATGCTAAATAAGAAAAATCAGGACATCTTGTGCTGCCAAAATTATGCTGAAGAAGGAAGCATAAACACAATGGAGCATCAGTACTTGCATAGTGGGAAAGCAACAGTGCATCAAGTGCAGGAAGTAGAAAGATAAACAACTTTCAAATCTGAGAACCTACTCGATAATGAATTATGATCAACTGTGTCATTCGGTCTCAACAATGTTTGAAAATTATAAAGACAGTTACCGAGAATCCCTCCAGCAAACAGAATATCAAAGAGGACCTCTGCATATCTCCTGTAGTCGAGCTTGGATCCTTCCTTGTCCAGATAACGAGATACCTGTTCCAAATCTCTTCCACATTCACCTAGCCCTGCGATGATGGAATCTCGAAAAGCAGATGGGTCGTATTTCTCTTTTTCATCTACGATAAATGAAGATGCAAAAATGAATAATTATTTAGTTCATAAAGTGGGAACTAAAATGTATCACTATTTAGTACATGAAGTGGGAATGTCCCTATATATAGTATGTAATGTATAACATAAAACTAAACACCCTTTTATTCCTATAATATATAATAGCCCCTTCAGTCATAACTGACTATAGGAATGTGCCCCTGAGGTGACAGTCCTCAGCTGCCCTTTTTCCTGGTGTTCCTTTTGACGTTTTCTGGTCTCTTTTTGCTTGCCGGGGAAATTCTTTTCGCCCAATCTGTCATGTACCTCTTACACACGTCTTTGAACTTCAGCTGCGGTTCCTTAAATGTTGTGGTTCTATATTAGCTGAAATTAGTGCCAAGAAAGCGCCTATCCCCAGTGATATAGCTTATATTTAGGAGTGCTTAGCTAGTTGCATGTTGTGACATGGGTCACTCACTCTAGCTTTCTTGTGAGTGCCTACCATTTATCTATTTTCATTATCTGTTTACAGCTGAAACCCAATTAGTAATGTTTAAATATTGGCTACTGAAACCAACCAACACCATTCTCTATTATTCCCATTCTTCTATGATTTACTAGATATAGTATTACGGCCTTTATTCTTCTTCTTCGTTGATCCATAACCACCAACCGTCAAAGCAGTCAGCGGCCATCACGCCTGGTGGCGTCTTATAGGGCAGCAACAAATTGATTCCACTTGGCTCGGTCAGCGGCCATCCTTCGTACAGTGCCCCAAACTGTGGTTCATTC
The DNA here is from genome assembly GCA_024509875.1 of Oreohelix idahoensis. NCBI lineage: Eukaryota > Metazoa > Mollusca > Gastropoda > Stylommatophora > Oreohelicidae > Oreohelix > Oreohelix idahoensis. Next base: position 172,622 of record JAMPIV010006242.1, read on the forward strand.
TTTGCATCTCAGCTTCCACAGTTCTCCGCCAAGTTGTTTTTGGTCGGCCTCTCTTTCGCTTTCCCTCGGGGGTCCATAGCATGGCTGTTCTTGTGATGGTATAAGGGTCCCTTCTGAGGACGTGGCCAACCTAACTCCAGCGTCTGCCAGCTATGATGGTGTGCATGTCCTCCTGGTTACTCCGAATAAGTAGTTCTTGGTTGCTGATGGTGTTTGGCCAAAAGATTCGGAGAATTTTCCTTAACGGCCTTTATCCTGTGTGTTTATTGGCCCTTTGTTTGTGAACAGGTATTAGAAGTAATAGTATATAAAAATAACTGGGTCATTTAGGTTCTATCTCAGGTGTTACTGTTGTTTAACTAACGCATACTGTGCATTCCCCGCCATTCAAGTGGGCTCTTCAATTATGCTGAGCTAAAATAGTGTGCTCTGGTTCTGGGCTCTCCCAAGAAATTGTCATGTCCTGCACAGAGCCACTTCTCAGCTTCCCCATTATAGTGAAATCTTCATGCATGCAGTAAACCAGGTCAAAGCTAAAGAATTACATCTGGGGCTCAAATGACTTCTCCAAGCTTAGTGTGCAATGCTGGGTTCTCAACAAGCTTCACCACAGGGAGAATCCCTGGAAGTGTGTGGATGATTTCAAGAGTCAATGAGGTAATTAGCCTCACAGACAGAGGTTCACTTTCACATATGTATATTGTAGCATTGTGCATGGCTGGTGGTATATATAAGGATGACTCCAGATATGGCCTCCATGCAACAACTTAGGTTTATCTTTACAAGGAGATGAATGAGGTTGTGCATAGGGCTGGCAACCTCATCATACAAAATAACTTGCCACAGAAACCACAACATGTGAATGCTTGGTGCAGGCTTCCTGCAAGGGTACCAGTAGTGGCTCCGTAAGGAGCACAAAGGAAAGTGATGATTAAGGTTGTATGTTACATAGCCGTGATTAGAAATGAACAAACTTACCCCTCTTCCGGGTCTTCAGACGGGTGCCTGATAGTGTTGGTTTTTCTGCCTTTTGACTCATATACCTGTGGACACACTCTGATACATGAACAGCTAGGACAACAAAATCTGATGGCATTTCATAATGAAACTAAAACAACACTGGAAGCAAAACTATACGTACCTCTGTATGAACTACAAAAGACAGTGAAGTTTATACAAGAAACAACATTGCAGATATAGACAATATATTTCAAGCAAACGAAAGAAGATAATGAAACTAGTGGTGCAACTGCTACTCTGGTCGAGAACATGCACTACTAAGGTTCCCAAAGTTTTGAATCCCATCAAGGCAACCTGCATATAAACTCACCCCCCACTGTGTATAATTCACATGAATGGTTGAAATGAACAATAGTGGGATGTCTTCTTTGATATCAGGGTTAGGATCCCTAAACCTAACTCTTAGGCCTACCCACTTTTCCTACATTTCTGAATTCTTTTTTAAGGCCATATCGAACAAATGGCCCAAATGTTCTTTTCAACCCCCATGGATTATTATTAGAAGATTGTTAGGTGTTACTTTCATTTTAACAATAATTATAACACTTTATGATTCTCAGTTTTAATTTGTGAGATAACTGTTTAGATGTCAGTATATGTTTCATGTTGTTGAATGTAGCTTTGGCCATTCCTATTCTCTTCTTGATTTCTGTTTCACATCTGCCATCTTCTGTTATTATATGACCAAGATATACGTAGCTCTTGACTTGTTCCAGGATTTTCCCATTTACGCTTATCTTTAATGTGGGTTTATCGTATGTTTTGCTAATTATCATAGTTTTTGTTTTCTCAATATTAATGTCGAGTAAATATTCTTGACTTATACTGTTCACTTGCTTCACTAGTTCTTGTAACTCCTGTTCGCTTTCAGCTAACAACACGGTATCATCTGCATATCTAAGGTTGTTTATTGACCTTCCACTGATGTTCAGTCCTGGTATTTCCTGTATCTGTTTGAAATTTTTTTCAGTGTATAGATTAAATAGGCGGGGGGACAGCACACAACCTTGTCTGACACCTCTTTTTATGTCTATGTATGGTGAATAATTCCTTCCAGATCTTACTGTGGCAGTTTGCTCCCAATAAAGGTTACTGAGTATTCTTATATCTTTTCCATCAATACTTATGTCTTCGAGGCATTCAATTATTTTCTCATGATGGACTCTGTCAAAAGCCTTCTTATAGTCAATGAAGCACATGTACATACTTTTTTGGACCTCTGTATATTTTTCTGCTAATATTCTTAGACAAAATATTGCCTCTCTTGTTCCACTGTTCTGTCTAAAACCAAACTGTTCTTCTTGGATTTCGCCGTCTACCTTACTTTTTATTCTTTCCTGTATGATTTTGAGCAGTAGGCCTATCTTAATTGCGTAACTCATCAGGCTGATTGTTCTGAAGTCTGAACATTCTGTTGCATTAGGTTTTTTGGGCAATGTTATAAAAACTGATGTCTTCATGTCGTGTGGTATATATATCCTGTATTGTATATATCGCTGCATAGATCTGTGACTGTATCTATTCCAAAGCTCTCCAGGGCTTCTATAATTTCAATTTTTATGTTATCCATGCCTGCTGATTTTCCTTTTTGTATCATATGTAGCCTATGGCATTCTCTACTTCTGATCTGAGAATGTTTGGGCCTTCATTAAAATCTGGTGATGGTTTTTTACCTCTGTTGTCCTCGAATAGTTCTTTTACGTATTCTGCCCATCTGTTTGATATGTCTTTCTCATCAAGTAATATTACACCATCACAGCATCACATTGCTACTTATACGCCATAAATGTGTTTTTTTTCTCCTAGGCACAGAAGTTAAAAAACGCTGGAATGGTTGAAATGAACAATAGTAGAATGTCTTCTTAGATACCATCCAGTCATACTGTTATCCGGGACCCAAAGACGCAGCAATAGAGAACGCAGTCAGCGACTCATAGCTTGACTGCCTGCGTCAGGACCAGCGAATCAGAGCTGGTCAAGACCGCACTCCACCTCCACGTGGTGGTCCTGGAAACAGTCTGCAGCAGTGCAGTCTGGCTGAGCGAGTGTGGATCGCAATGGGAAGGCAAACCCGGTCCTAAAAAATGCCGTGCAGAAGTCGGATGTGTCGACCGAAAGGTGCAGATATCACAGCTTAGGCGTAAACAGACAGAATATATGCGTCCTTTCTACCACTGGCCAAACAATGAAGGCGAGCTAGAAGGAAGGAAATTAAATAACGTGACTTAATGTAGACATGAACACCCCAAGTTAACCTAAAATTCATTAGAAAAATGCTTACTAAGTCAAAATTATATATGTACAATTTTTGGCGACATTTCAACTCACCTGTTGTTATCTTACAGTAATATTTTCCGGCTTTCACGCTCCTAACAGTCCAAGATGTATGGAAGGTTGATATTTGATCTCGCTAAGTTCTCGTGGTCGTGGAACATCGCAGCAACGATGTTAGAAACTGTATGCAAATGTACGAAAATCAACACAAAAGATATTTAAAAAAAACAACAATGTTAAATGGTGTTGTACACAAATTGTTTCTCAATAACCGCATAGGGTAACCTTGGCGCCACAAGTGGCGAATTAGCCATACAAGTGTGGCGAATTTCAATTTGCTATCAATTAATACCCTTCAGCACCCCAAGGAGCATAGGCCTTCAACAAACACATGCCAAGTCCTCCTGTCACTTGCTTTCAGCTCAAATTATTTCCACGTCTTCCTCATAATTTCCTTTTTTTTATTTGTTTTGTTTGTATGTTTTTGTTTGTTTTGTTGGTCTTTTTATAGAAAGGGTAGGGATTCACACATACAGTCACACATTTTAACATTTTTTTTTTTTTTAATTTACTCTCAACTCCGCCTATGCCGGTCCCAAGCCCGGATGAAAAAGGAGGAGGGCGGCCTGCATGGAGGCCGTAAGGAGGCAGCCCCTCCACCATGCAAAGGCACAACAGGCCAATCACCTGTTTGTCTTAAACTATGATTACGAGCAATACAAGAGAGAAAACCGGACTGATTCTAAAGGCGACGAACTGGAACGGACTACGGACTACGACTTATGGAACTTGGAACACAAGAAGTATAAATGGGAAGGAAGAGGAGCTGGTGGAAGAGATGAGGAAAGCAAAACTAGAAATCCTGGCTACAACGGAAACGAAGAAAAAAGGACAAGGAGTCATGGATCTCAATGGCAACACGTTGCTCTACAGTGGTGTACCCATATCTGAAAGAGCTAAAGGGGGCGTGGGTTGCATTGTGGCCCAAAATCAAAAAGATAGTATCAAGGGATGGAACTTTGTCTCGGAGCGCATTATGGTTGTAAAACTAAAAGAAGGAGAAACCATAGTCAACCTGGTCATAGTGTATGGGCCAAATGAGGATGAGAGAGCAGAGGTCAAGGAGGAATTCTTCGAGCTGCTTCAAAGGACAGTGGATGACTGCCTAGATGAAGTTATCATGCTCGGAGATTTTAATGCCAGAGTTGGAAATGACCATGCTAGATGGGGTGGAGTTATCGGAAGATAAGGAGAAGATACTCTCAATGACAATGGAAAGTGACTCCTTAGATTCTGCAGTGAGCAGAATCTGATCATTACAAACATAAAGTTCCCACATAAGCGCATACATGCATACACTAGATGTGAACCAACCAAGAATGAGAAGTCAGTGATCGACTATGCCATTGTTCGGAGAAGCTCATTCAGATATGTCCGAGATGCAAGAGTCTGGAGGGGGCCAGAGATTGGAAGTGATCACTACCTGCTAACAATCAAACGAACAACTGAAAGAGTTGCTCAGCCTAGGAACTGCCCAACATCACGCAAGAAACCAAGTAAACGAGCAGGAGAAATGAGCATTAGGACCTACAAGCTGAGAGAGCCAGAAATTAAGACCAGATATCAGGGGCTTATTGCTACAGCAGTGAGCAACACAGAAGAATGACCTGATGACTTGGAAACCCTCTGGAATAAATTCAAGGATATCATAAAGACAGCTGCTGCAGAAGCATGCGGTGAAGTCCGACTTGGGAACCAGAGAAAGAGGACACCTTGGTGGACAGAGGAAGTCAAAGAGAAAATAAGAGAGAAGAAAATGGCATGGAAACAATACTTAGGAGCTAAAAACACAACATGACAAATGGAAAAATATAGAGAATATGTGACACTCAGAACAGAAGCAAAGAACAAAGTGCTAGCAGCAAAACAGAAGTCCTGGGAAGAATTTGGAGAAAAGCTAGAAAAAGATGCACAAGAAAACCAGAAATTGTTCTATAAGACCCTAAAGAACACGAGGAAGGAAAAACAATGCCCTCTCAAATTTATAAAGGACAAGCAAGGCAAATTGCTTACTGCCCCGAAGGAAGTAATGGAAAGATGGAAAGAATATTTCTCAGAACTCCTGGATGGTGAGCATGGTGAAGCATCAGAAATGATAACCACTAGCACAGAAGAGAAAACCAATGACGGTGAAGATGATATAAAGATGGAAGAACTGAGGGCAGCACTAGAGAAAATCAAGATGGGCAAAGCAGCAGGGCATGATGGTATAACACCAGAAATGGTTAAGTACATGGGAGCATCAGGCGACCTATTACTCTTAAAGGTCCTACAGGCAGCATGGTCCAACAAGACCATACCAAAGGATTGGGAGATTGCCATCATAACACCAATTTTCAAAAAGGGTGACAATCGACAATGTGGAAACCATAGAGGCATATCCCTTCTCAGTGTCCCTGGTAAAATCTACTCTAGAATCTTAGAGCAGAGACTCCGACGCCTAGCTGAGCCACAATTGGATGAGGTCCAGTGCGGATTCCGAGCAAACCGAAGTACTCAAGACCTAATCTTCACACTCAGACAGCTGAGTGAAAAGGCCCTTGAGTATAAGAGTGAGATCCATCTTTGTTTCATAGATCTGGAAAAGGCGTTTAACAGGGTCCCCTGGAGCAAACTTTGGGACTGTTTGGCAAGGAAGAATATTCCAGCACCTCTGATTCATGCTATACAGAGCTTGTACAAGTCTTGCAGAAATTATGTGAGGACAGCAAACCATAAGTCAGAAGAGTTCAGGACCATCACTGGTGTAAGACAAGGTGATATCCTATCACCTTACCTCTTCATACTCCTTATGGACGATGTCATCAAGGCATGTAAGGAGAGAACAAGAAAGTATTCAGTGGGGTACTGGAAGATGAGACAGGTATGTATTTCAGAGCTGGCATTTGCTGATGATGTTGCCCTGATTGCTAAATCAGAAGCACATCTCCAATCCAACCTGCAAGTCTGGAAGGAAGAGCTGGAGAAGAGAGGGATGGTCATAAGCAGCTCTAAAACAAAATCCATGATGATATCACGAGAAGAAAGAAAACATCAGATTAAGTTGGGAGAACAGGTCCTGGAGCAGGTCGACCACTTTAAATATCTCGGAGTTATTATAGACCGAAAGGGAGGCATCAAAGAAGAGTTGGCCACTCGAAAAGCAGCGGCTGGGAGACTTTTTCAGGCCATAAATCGTGGATTCCTCAGCAAGAAAGAGGTTGGTAAGAAAACGAAGATGGCTGTATACCGCTCCACCTATGTCCCAGTCTTGACATATGGATGCGAGTCGTGGGCAATGACTACAACCCACAAAAGCCAGATCCAAATCCGCTGCAGACCCAAATAGAACAATCCCAACTAAGATGGTTTGGCCATGTCTGCAGAATGGGAGAAGATCGGCTACCACGACAAGCATGGGAAACAAAGAGCCAGGGATCCAGACCTCCAGGAAGACCCAGAGTCCGCTGGGAGGACAACATTAGACAATCTTTGAAGGACCGAGGACTAGAATGGAACCAGGCCAGGAAGAAGACAGCTGATAGAATGGTCTGGCGCTCTCTCTTCCAAACCTCTACACCTCACGGTAGAAGGGGAACGACTAAGTAAGTAAGTAAGTTATTTACTCTCTTTGGACTGAGTGGAGTGGGCAGACGATGCCATATTTTTATATTAGAGAATTAATTATCTTGAATTAACTACACTATATAGCCTAATTATAACCCATTAATGGTTGAGCGGGATATTTTTTTTTATTAAGAGAAAAGAAAAACTTCTGTCTCTAGATCTCTTCTCCGTGTGTTTTTGGTTTATAACAATAAATTTAAAAAAAAACGTCCCGTGTTTCCTGTGTACCATTAACTTGTAAAACTGATTTTATACCATTTATTTTTTTTTACTTTAGATGTTTGTTTTTGATCTACCTCTGCCTCTCTTACCCTGGGGATTCCAGAACAAGGACTACCTTGTAATGCTATCAACAGGTTTCCTCATTGTGTGACCATCCATTCGCTAGCGCGTCATCTTTTCATCTCTTGTTCTACTGGCACTTGTCTGATTCTTGTCACCAGTTCCACATTAGTGATTGTATCATACCACTTTAGTCCCTCTACTCTACGCAAATACTTTATGACAGTGTGTAACTTTTTGGTTGATGTTCTCCATGTTTCAGAGCCATACAACAGGATTGACCTGACATTTGAGTTGAAAATTCTTATGTTTGTGTTGGACTCGATTTCTTTTGATTTCCATATATCTCCCAGTATAATGATAGCTCATTTTGCTTTAAGATTCTTGTTTTGATGTCCCCGTCTGTCCTAAAAATGAAAGAAACAATTGCAAACGTCTGATAAAGATATAATAACACACTTAAAGGGATGTGCTTAAAGTATTTGGTACCCAGGGCGGATCGTTCTTTTTATCACCCCACTCCGCTACCCCCTCCTCATAAAGACACTACTTGCAAGTATAGTATTATACAATACATACTGTCAAAATAGTATCAGATGTTCCTGACACCCCTTATAATATACACTGCCTTTCGCCCCTCAGTCACAGGCCCTTCACTAGTACACCACAAAACTCAGCGTCCTGGTGTTTTCTGACATCGCGGAGACGGCCGGATATAATGCTTCATTCTTCAGCAACGCTTCAGGTCATACTGATTGAACTGACCGTGCCATTTGAATCCAGATTAGACGAGCAACATTCGTTCAAAGCGGCCAAGTATAGTGATCTAGCCGCGGATCTGAGACACGATGGGTTCACTGCAAGGGTCATATATTTAGCTAAAACATTTCTGTACCGGTAATTGCCTAATGTAGTTCTCGGGGGAGGAGATGGGGTCTTTGTTGTGGCAAAGAAAGAACAGGACTCCCTCAGACGACTCAGTACAAGGCGACTAATATAAGGTTTTTGGTAATATCCCAATGATTGTCGCCGACAATTCCGCAGTGAATATTCACTTGGAGTTATTTACCTTTAAGGAAGGGAAACCCTTACTTACTTACTTAGTCGTTCCCCTTCTACCGTGAGGTGTAGAGGTTTGGAAGAGAGAGCGCCAGACCATTCTATCAGCTGTCTTCTTCCTGGCCTGGTTCCATTCTAGTCCTCGGTCCTTCAAAGATTGCCTAATGTTGTCCTCCCAGCGGACTCTGGGTCGTCCTGGAGGTCTGGATCCCTGGCTCTTTGTTTCCCATGCTTGTCGTGGTAGCCGATCTTCTCCCCTTCTGCATACATGGCCAAACCATCTTAGTTGGGATTGTTCTATTTGGGTCTGCAGCGGATGGGATTTTAGGCCTTGACGGATCGTCTGGTTGCGGACCATGTCTCTTCTTGTTACTTCAACCACTTTCCTCAGATACCTCATTTCTGAGGTTTGGATCTATCTTTTGTGGGTTGTAGTCATTGCCCACGACTCGCATCCATATGTCAAGACTGGGACATAGGTGGAGCGGTATACAGCCATCTTCGTTTTCTTACCAACCTCTTTCTTGCTGAGGAATCCACGATTTATGGCCTGAAAAAGTCTCCCAGCCGCTGCTTTTCGAGTGGCCAACTCTTCTTTGATGCCTCCCTTTCGGTCTATAATAGCTCCGAGATATTTAAAGTGGTCGACCTGCTCCAGGACCTGTTCTCCCAACTTAATCTGATGTTTTCTTTCTTCTCGTGGTATCACCATGGACTTTGTTTTAGAGCTGCTTATGACCATCCCTCTCTTCTCCAGCTCTTCCTTCCAGACTTGCAGGTTGGATTGGAGATGTGCCTCTGATTAAGGGAAGGGAAACCCGAGGCCTGTAAACAGTAAATAAATATTAGACAAACATAAAGCTATGTTTTCAGGCACTCGTAAGAAATAAAGAAGTAGAAAACTAGACAACAGAAAAACAACAGACGTGAGTGGCTTACCCAGGACTCGCCCGTCATCGAAGCATCATTTTTTGGTGATGCCTAGATGGCAGGGAGGATAGTGTGATTCGCTTGCATGGCTAGGCGGGGTTGTCGCACGGAAGGTTCTGGGTTCCAGTCCTGGGTAAGCCACTCACGTCTAGTGTTTTTCTGTTTTCTACTTCTTTATTTCTTACGAGTGCCTAAAAACATACCTTTATGTTTGTCTAATATTTATTTATTATTTACCTTTAGCAGTGTTTCGTGCTTTAGTAGTGTTTCGCGCATTAGCTGAATGTTCCGTGCCGGAGCGTTTTAACTTTACTGGATACGCCGATCGAGCACATAATTCCGAGCTGACTGCATCAGAATAGGTGTCCCTCTCCGGTCGAGGTCGTTAGTGCATCAAATGGTCATGATACCCCCGACGAACAGAAACATTACAAATTACGACATATTGCTTGATCCGATGCGCGAAACACTGCTAATCCGCGAGACACTGCTAAAGCACGAAACATTGCTGAAGGGAAATAACTCTAAAATACCCATATTCTGTGGGGAGCGTTCGGCGACAATTATTGCGATATTACCAGGTTTTTCATGGGGCTGGCAACCCCATAATGTAAAACAAATTGCTTCAGACACCGCTGCTGCAAGAGCACGTGAATGCCTGCGCTCTAACCACTCTGCCAATCGGAAGCTCTTTAACTGAGTACTTAATAAAAATCTGCATGTAAAAAGAAAAATCGTTACAACTGTGTGTTATGTTTTTTTTTTAAATTTTCGATTGAACAGCCCGATTTCTCAACTGCATGCGTGGGGCGACGATTTTCGCTTCTCATTCGTAACATCTGTGACTAATCTGAAAAAAAATAAAAAAAAAAAAGATAATCCACCTAAGTTCTGTTACACAACACATTAAAAAGGTATCTCAAAAAAGCACTTACAAATATTAGAATATTTTTTACGCAAAATAATAATAAAGGCATGTAAGGGAAATTACTTACCAACGGGCTGATCACCCGTTTGCCAGTCACTTCGATTACGGAAACAACAGCAAATGGATTGATTTGCCGTTGCCCTAAAGACGCCAATAGGCGTGATGGGAAACAATGGCAAAGAAAACCTATCTGCTGTTGCCCTAAGACGCCACTAGGCGTAATGGCCACTGACTGCTGTGACGGTCGGTGGCTAAGGACGGAAGAAGAAGAAGAAGAAGGGAAATTACTGGTACTGGACTCAAAATCCGGTCAGCAGTTCTTGATGAGGGCTGCATAGCCTCCCCTTATATGAAAAAAAAACGGTCTGGGTGGAAGAGCATTTACTTCATTATATCCACGTAGCAATAAAAACGCCCTGGAATAATAATATATATTGTTTAAACATTTTTGATTGATGAAGAAAAATATCCCGTTCAAAATCTGATTTGTTATAATTAGATTACATAATGTTTACAACTTTAGATAGTCTGTTAATTAAGTTGCCGTTTTAACTATAAAGTGTATTCTTGGTAATCTTATATGTCTCAGAATATGATCTCTTAAAACTTACTTACTTAATTAGTCGTTCCTTTTCTACAGTGAGGAGTAGGAGTTTGGAAGAGTGAGCGCCATACTATCCTATCGGCTGTCTTCCTCCTGGCCTGGTTCCATTCTAGTCCTCGGTCTTTCAGAGATTGTCTAATGTTGTCCTCCCAGCGGACTCTGGGTTGTTCTGGAGGTCTAGATCCCTGGCTCTTAGTTTCCCATGCTTGTCATGGTAGCGATCTTTTCCCATTCTGCAGACAAGGCCAAACCATCTTAGTTGGGACGGTTTTTTTACCCAGTTCGTCCAACAGGGGTTCTGCAGGGGTTGGGTTTTTAGGCACCCACCTATCATCTGGTTGCGGACCGTGTCTCTTTTTGTTACTTCAACAATTTTCCTCAGATCAGTCATTTTTGTTGTTGATCTCTTAAAAACACAAACTATAAAATAAACAATTCTCCAGACCTAAAAGTCTTTTATATTTGGACATGCGCCCTAATATAACCGGTTAGGTTGAGCGGGACGCGCCTCGCCAAAACGAGGCAAAATTTTATTTAAAAAAAAAAAAAACAAAAAAAAAAAAACAAACCACAAACTATAAAGTATGGTATTGCTAATCTTATCAGTCTCAGAATGTATTATCTTACATCACTAACTATAAAGTGTGTTCTCAGTTCGTCGTCTCAGGCTTCTCTCGTTACCAGACAGTTTCTCCCTCAACTAGGTTGTAGAAGGCCATGCTGCCACTCTGCTCATCTCGTGGAACCGACAGTTTTGGAGTACGTGTTCAACTGTCTGTTTGTTTTCCCCGCATGGGCAATATTTGTCTGTCCGATTTTCAATTTGTTGTACAGACGGTGAGTCTGAATTGGCCGGTTCTTAGTTTGAAAATTATCACTTGGTCTCATCTTGGTAACGTGGTCTCATCTTGGTAACGTGGTCTCATCTTGGTAACGTGGTCTCATCTTGGTAACGTGGTCTCATCTTGGTAATGTGATCTCATCTTGGTAACGTGGTCTCATCTTGGTAACGTAGCCTCATCTTGGTAACGTGTAGTTGGTCTCATCTTCGTAACGTGGTCTCATCTTGGTAACGTGTAGTTGGTCTCATCTTGGTAACGTGGTCTCATCTTGGTAACGTGTAGTTGGTCTCATCTTGGTAACGTGTAGTTGGTCTCACCTTGGTAACGTGTAGTTGGTCTCATCTTGGTAACGTGTAGTATGGTTCTGCATTACCGGACTTTGGATGTTCCTTATGCCATTTTTCTCTATAGCTATTTCTGATTATTGCTTTTATTTCTTCATATGCAGCCCTGTCTTCTGTTGTGCTTGTTTGAATCCATAGCTAGTTTTCATTCGTACTTCTGCCAGGCTGTCCAATTTATTGATTTTATCGTTCATGAGGGCTGTGATGACTGATAGAGAGTCTGTATGAAGCTCTATATTTTCTCGATGGAGAATAGTTTAGAAATACGAACAAATACACCTACAGCAAAGGGATTCATAGAGCGCAGAATGGCTGAGTGCATAGTGCACGTGCTTCTCTAGGCAAAGTTAATGGGTTCGAAAACTGGAAGCGTTTAACCAGCTGTAAAGAGTACCTGGCTCTACTCTTGAATTAGGGAAAGCAAAGACAATTAGTAAGGAATCTTTCCTCTATCTTATAAAACTGATGTCTAGTATAGGTAAGTCTCTTACGTGCCACCCCCTACCGGCAGTATCTGCCAAGGGTCTACGGAAATAAAGGTCCTCAAGCATTTCCAAGATTAAAACGAAAGTCTTGTTTTTCACAAAATAGGGAAAGACTTTGTCATACCATTTAAATCCTTCTATTCTACGCAAGCACCCATTTATGAAAGTCTGTAGCTTTTTGGTTGTTGTTTTTGTTGTTCTCCAAGTTTCAGAGCCATACAATAGGACTGACTTGACATTTGAGTTGACGATTCTTATTTTCGTGTTGGGCTTGGTTATTCGTGATCTGAATATGTTTCCCAATGCAATGTATTTTATTATCATTTTCTGTCTCTCCAACTATGTCTATATTGCTGCCAAGATATGTAAACGATTCTACATCTTTTAGTGGTGTTTCTTCAAGTTCAACCTTGTTATCATTTCTTGCATTTATTCTCATTATTTTTGCCTGTTTCCGGTGTATTTTCAGACCCCCTTGTTGTGAACCTCTCGTCGAGAATTTTCATTTTGTCTCGCATCTGATTATGGTTATGGGACGTTTTGACTGCTTTTACTGTTTTAGTCCCTTTCGGTATATCTATATCTCGCATTTTAATAGTTCATGGCGCGCTTTCAAGCAAGGAATTTAGAGCTGTTTATAATTATTGTCAGCTGTACATTAATTTCGTTGATTTTGAAAAGGCTTTTGACAGTATACATAGGGAGAGTTTATGGAAAATACTGAGAGCTTATGGAATTCCAAGCCGCATAGTGTCAATCATTAAAAACCTCTATGCCAACTTTACGTATAGCGTTGGGCAGAGCAACCTAACCTTTGAGGTGAAGACAGGAGTACAACAGGAGTGCCCCTTATCAACCACTCTATTTTTAACAGTCATAGACTGGGTGATGCGCCATACAACAGAGGGCAGTCCAAGAGAAATAATATGGACTACATTTTCTACATTGGAAGATCTGGAATATGCAGTTGACATTGCACTGCTAGCACATTCACATCAACACATCCAGGAAAAAACGGATAGACTTAATAAGTATAGCCAGCAGGTGGGCTTGAACATCAACCTAAAGAAGACAGAGGTCATGGCGCTCAATGTGAGCAACCCTGAGTCCATGAGGAATCAACAACTGGAACAGACAGACACCTTCACATACCAAGGATGCATAGTAACACCAGGCGGCGGAGCAAGCAAAGACATCAACAACAGAATGAACAAAGCAAGAACAGCCTGTTTTAGTCTAAACAACATCTGGAAGTCCTCTCAGTACAGCACAAGCACAAAATTTAGATTATATCAGAGCTGTGTGCTTTCTGTGCTTCTCTATGGTGCGGAATGCCGGAGAGTTACAGAGAAGGAAATATCGAAATTGTCCTCTTTTCACACAACATGCCTAAGAAAAATTATCCGAATCTTTTGGCCGAATACCATCTGTTAAGGACAGATCTTATCGAGGGGAAGTAAATCTTTAAAATGCTTGTTGTACAAAAGGATTTTTGGGTTACGACGCTTGAATGCTTGATAAGCTGTGATGATTTATTAAAAATATCTTCTCGTAGTTTCGAGAGACAGAGAGTCAGAAAGCGTGGTGAACGCTAGTCATCTCAAGTGCTGAGATGAATTTATTCTGAGCCGTTTTGAGCTGTGGGTGTGATTGGCTCTCCCGGTTAGTCCGGGCATGTGTTAGTGTTTGAGCTGTGTGAGAACAGCGGATTCTGGTGGAGTCGTTTCTGGGGCGTTGACCGAGGTGGTCAGCCCTGTGTCTGGAGAGTGTGTGCCTGCGCAGTGTACGAGGAAGATGTCGACTAGTGTTTTTCGCTGTGTGTACAGGTGAATATTTTGCAACTGCAATGGATACAGTGATTTTGGATATTGATGTTAAGATATTATTAGGCCATGATTATTATAACTGCCGTGTGTGCAGTCTTTATAGCGCAGAGTCTGAGATGTGAGTACTTTATGAGGCCATGATTATTATAACTGCCGTGTGTGCAGTCTTTATAGCGCAGAGTCTGAGATGTGAGTACTTTAGGAGGCCATGATTATTATAATTGCCGTGTGTGCAGTCTTTATAGCGCAGAGTCTGAGATGTGAGTACTTTAGGAGGCCATGATTATTATAACTGCCGTGTGTGCAGTCTTTATAGCGCAGAGTCTGAGATGTGAGTACTTTAGGAGGCCATGATTATTATAACTGCCGTGTGTGCAAGTCTTTATAGCGCTGAGTTATTAAAGATATTTTAGGAGGCCATATTATTGTAGTTGAGCTCTATGGAGTGTATTGATGTTTTCAAGCGGTGGAGTAGTTGAGCTTTGCGGATGGAGTTATCCGATATTTCACATTTGCTGTAAACTGTATTTCGTCTATGTCAACGTGACTGTGTTGTGGCGTAAATAAACTGTTTGAAAACGTTACCGGTTGTTTCAGCGCTCCATGACTCTTATGTACGTTACTAAGGATCAAAGAAGAAGAAGATAATTATTGTAGTGGCCTTCCTACAATAACATTTATGGACCGTGTTCAAACAAAACAATAAATAAGTGACCATTGTCATTGTTGATCAGAATGGACATCACTGCAGGTAAACCCAAAGACCTCCCTCAGCAAATGTCGAACGGTATGAATGCTAATTTTTCCTGTAGCGCGCTCGTAGTATACACGCCGGATGCAGCCTCTCATACCTCCATCGTGGTAGTCTAACGTTTGATGTCGTATTCCAGAAATCTTAAACTTGCAAATTCATGGATTGCAGTTTTGTTCTCTAAAACTTAGCTTTTGCCATTATGATCAACAAAGCAGGGGGGACAATCATTTGATAATTTAGACGTGTACCTACCAGACGCAGTTATTGCTGATAATCAGCTACGGTATATATAGCGCTTATGTGAGGAAGGAACACATACAATCGTAAAGTATATATTCAGGACACCGGATATCAAGGCAAAAAAAAAAAAGTGTTAAAAATAACCGTACATTACAAAAATGTTGTGATTTAAGAGCTGTTGAGTAATTAGTCAAATTACACTCTATTTACCCATGATTACTTTCCAGTCTTCTAAATGTGCTTCAGATGATGAAAAGCTAAGTTGTCGGCTTTAATTCTTCTTCCGTTATAGTCTTGACGTGTATAATCAAAGATTTCTTTGAGTTTCTTAAGGGCCGGAACACTTGCTTGGCTTGAGACCTTCATTTGATGGTCAAATTATCTCGGCTTGTAACGCTTTAGTATCATTCTTACCAGGGTTGTGGAGTTGGCCAACAATTTGTCCGACTCTTGAAATTTTAGAAGTCCGACTCCGACTCTCGACTACAGTTTTTTTACGTTTCGTATGGCATGCGATTCGGAGTCAGAATCCGGACATTTTTTACCAACTCCACTAAACATAGACTCCACGACCCTTAACTCCACAGTCCTGGTTCTTACATTAGTTTTGGATTTCCTGCAGGAAAAAAGTGTTTCTAGTGGGCAGATCTGGCCCAGTACTGTATATTCTCTAACAAGACTCAGTTTAATGCTACTGTGTTGCACCATCACACTGTCATGTCCCCAAGTGAGCTTCACGACAGCATATTCAAAGGTAAAAGTAGTCCCATTGTAGATACTGCCTTAGGGGAGTGAAGTGTTAGAGACTTCACTATACTAAGTTCAACATCGACAGGTGCGGTGACCAGTTCCTGTCCTCGCTGCCTTTTCCTTCACTAGCTCGAGCAATGTCAGGCACACATTTACAACTGAGTAGACTAGAGCGCGTCGATACCGTGAATCGAACCCGACACCTTTGCGGCTAAATACCAGCGCTCTAACCACTCCGTCAATCGGACGCTCTGTAGCAAATTACTACAACACTAGTGTAAAAGCCTGTCATAAGACGGGAATAAAATTCAAAAGCACCAATACCTAACGGCAATTTTACATATTCAAAAGTAATAAAAAAAAACCATGGTGCATCACCACAGTCCACGAACTACGTAACAGCAGCGAGGATCCCAACGTGTGTATACGGGATCACACATTCTATAAATATATTTTTGTGCACACCGTCATTTCCGCAGTCTTCTTTGGTAATAGTTACTATTTTCGGGAGAGTACATATAAGGGAAACAATACAATTAATGTCTAACTTCTTCTTCTTCTTCCTCGTTCGTCCTGAAAAGGACGTTGGTTGCGTTGTGTCTGTTTACGCCGGAGCTGTGATATCTGCACCTTTCGGTCGACACATCCGACTTCAGCACGGTATATTTTGGGACCGGGTTTGCCTTCCCTCTGCGATCCCTACTCTCTCAGCCAGACTGCAGTGATGCAGCCTGTTTCCAGGACCACCACGTGGAGGTGGAGTAGGGTCTTGGTCAGCTCTGGTTCCCTGACCCTGATGCAAGCAGTCAAGCTATGGGTCGCTGACTGCATTCTCTATTGCTGCATCTTTGGGTCCCGTCTAACTTTCAACCAAAGTTGCACCTCTTAGCGTTACGCACTGACAGAAAAAGCTGGGAGTTTATATATAGGATAATACATCTATGTCTCTCAAATATTCATCACTTCCCCCCATCCCCCCTTTTACGTAGCATGGGAGCATCATTGTAGCTGTCCCCTTGCAGGAAGGCTGTACCACGTGGTCATATGATATTACATCGGTGGTTTCTGTGGGAATTTGTATTACATGATGAGGTAGCCAGCCCTAACGCAAAACGTTATATTAGCTGTCTTGTTTGACATTCATAGGGGGGGGGGGGGGGGGGGGGGGGGAAGTGTAGGGTGCGGGGCTGGCGGCAGTGGGGGGTGGGGGGGGGGGGGGGGGGGGGGGGGCAGTAGCACTATTCTTTCTTTGTCTCTTCAGAGACCTCCCGGGAACTTCGTAGGGTTTATATATTTATTTGCTTTTTATTTTGCTTCCGTTTTGGGGGGTGGGGGGGGGGGGGGGGGGGGTGTCGTCGGAGTGGCTAAGAAGTAAGGCGTCCGCCTCGAATTCTAAAGGTACGGGTTCGATTCCCAGTAGAGGTAATATAATTTATGGAAATTTTTGTCAGAACATGTGGTTCTGATGATGTCATTCCCCCCAGCCCCCCACCCCCCCCCCCCCCCCCCCCCCCCCCCCCCCCCCCCCCCCCCCCCCCCCCCCCCCCCCCCCCCCGCCCCCCCCCCCCCCCCCCCCCCTCCCCGGTCTCCTGAGTAGTCTTCTTCTTCTTCTTCGTTCACCCTCAGGTGTCAACTTGAATAAGTTCAAAGAAAGCAGTGGTCAGCCTGAGGCTGTTGATATCTCCGTAGATTTTCTCCAGGAATGGTACTGGTGATGGCCATATGCGTTTTCTCTGTTCCTCATATGTTGGGCACCTTTGAAGCACATGTTCGGCAGTCATTTTATCGGTGCCACAGTCACACTCATCAGTAGTTCCTATCTTTAGTTTGTTGAATAGATGGCATCTCAATCTGTTATGACCTGTGCTCCTGGGTAGTGAGATCGGATGCCTAGCCTTCTCGGATAAAGGCGAAAAAAATATAGGAGGTCCCGTGTGCAAGTTGCACACGTTAAAAATCCATCGGCAGTTGGAAATCGTAAATAGTAGGTCATATGGCCGCTGCCTGGCAAAATTTAAAAATTAGAAACCTACCCACCACAAAAATATTTATAGAATTTTTGATTCCTATACACACACATTATGATTCTCGCCAGTGTAAAAGGGTTCGCGCACTGTGCTGAGATCTTCTTTGTGTTATCTACAGGTACCCGGTATCTTTAGAATACGAGGCGGTCGGCATACCTCTTAGCCACCCCGATACAGTAAAATGGTAAAATACCTTTTCCTTTTTTTCAGCTTACAGCGACTATGAGGGTCGGGAGAGGGAGGGGGGGGGGGGGCTAAAGAGGTACATGAGGCTCAGAAGGAGGCCATGAGCACGAAACAAAAAGGTTGAGAACCTCTGGTCTAGGCGAAGAAAGCAAAATGGCCGGGGTCGCAGAGACCCGCTCTTCACAGATCGCTGTCTCCCTCGCCGCGCGCGAGAAGACAGTTTTACACAGTTAGTCCCAACGGTCATCTGGTTGATCCAGCTGAAAGTCATCTGCTGGTCTCAAAGATTACCCCATGCATGTCTAAGTTAAGGAAACTCAATACGAGGTTTTTGATAGGGCCGGCAACTCAATCATGTAACATCCATAGAAACCACTGCTGTAAGTAGCTTGCACTTGCTTAGTGAAGGCTTCATAGAGACAATACTGCAATGGGGACTCCGTGCTCCGTAAGGCGCGCATCAGTCAGTGCAGGCTCTTTAAGAACAACAGTGCTGGCTACATGATCCGTTAGGAACGACAGGGAGAAAGAATAATATTAATATCAAGTTTTGAGAAGCAATATTAATATCGCAAGTCGAAGCAACGCCTTATTATAATCATACATGCCCAGTGAGGTAGCCATGTATTAGTTCAACATTGAGTTCTTCGATATATGGCAATAGAAATATGTCAAGTCAACTTGATCTTACTATTAACGTTGAAGCTCTCACGACAGTAGGTGGATATTCTTAACAGCTACTATAACAACACCCGAAGAGATGAATACAGAAACTAAGTATATTTGTGAAAGATAGAAAAGAAATATTCTTTAAAATGGACCTTTTTATTTACAAAAAATATATTTTCGTTTATGAAGCTAACGGAAAGAAACTATATATAATTTTGTTAGCAATGGCGACCGGATACTACTCGTATTAACCCTAATCGTGAATGGACAGATCAACTGACCCTTAGCAATTTTTTGCATTGATGAAAGATATGCAGCAGAAAAGAGACTTTCCATGCTTTAAGAGGTGTGTCAACTTATGCGTCCTGTAGAATTGTGAAGTTTCGATTTTTGCTCATATTCCAAAGGATGGCGACGAAACATGTCATGTCGACTCGATCGGACTATTGATGTAGCATCTCTCACGTTAGTAAGTGGAAATTCATAACAGCTACTATAACAAAACCCGAAGAGATGACTACAGAAACTAAAGGGTATTTGTGAAAGATGAAAATTGAACAAGTT
The DNA here is from genome assembly GCA_024509875.1 of Oreohelix idahoensis. NCBI lineage: Eukaryota > Metazoa > Mollusca > Gastropoda > Stylommatophora > Oreohelicidae > Oreohelix > Oreohelix idahoensis. The sequence goes on from JAMPIV010006242.1 coordinate 192,072, forward strand.
TTTAAAGTGGACATTGTTATTTGTAAATACTATATTTTAGTTTATAAAGCCCCTTGGAAGAAACTATGGTTTCGTTAGCAATGGCGACCGGATATTGTCACCTTTCATGGTGAATGGAAAGATCCACTGGACCTTAATAATTTTGTATGCTGCTGAAAGAAACTGCAGCAGAAAAGAGATTTCCCACGGCTTTGAGAGGTCTGTCAACTTATGCGTCCCATAGAATTGCGAAGGTTTGGTTTCTGCTCATGTTTCAGAGGACAGTGACGGAAACCCATCTCTCGATGTCAGCTTGTAAACTATGTACGAATTGAATTCAACGGATTATGAACATATGGCGATCGTTTCCTGGGCGGGGTTGCCGATTCTAAATGATCATCCGATATGATATGGTCTTTTTATACTACATCAAATACATGTTAATATATTTTTTGGATAATAAAGATTCTGATATATATATATATATATATATATATATATATATATATATATATATATATATATATATATATATATATATATCTATATATATATATATATATATATATATATATATATATATATATATATATATATATATATTGTTGCGTGCATATTTTGACGCACATATTACAAAAATCGATATGGCTATTTAATATGGAAAAAATATAGACATTCATTCATTTGCGAGATAATCCATGTTTGATTCACACTTTTGATTATAGGAGTAATCGTTCTGGATATTGATCCGGCGCAAGGATATTGCTCTTATATTTGTACTTATTTTTAGGGCCAGAAAATAGATTAATTTGCTTATTATGTTTATGGCCTGAATTCATATGTATTACATATTATTAGTACAAGTAGAATCAGTCCTATATTGTATATTTTGGATGGGTAGGCGGGACTAGATTCTTGTTATTCCGGTCTAGCGGAAGTATGAGTTGTCTTGACAAGTCGTGATGAGTTCCGATGTACCGTGATAATGGCGGGTACGCACTTTTCAAAGGGCTGGTAGATTCTTAAGGAAATATGATTCATGAAGTGGTTTTCTTCTAAAGGAGATGGTATCTCTACTATAGTTTATGTTAGAGACTCTCCTAAGGTACGGTACAATGTATAATTCGGACTCCATGTATTGCCAGACCCTATTTTGATGATCTCATGTCGATTCGACCTAGATGGAACATTGTGCTTCGTATCGCTAGGGTCGTGTTTTGTATCGACAAAGATGACAGACTTTCCTACAGCGGTTATGGCTACGTGAATTAACCTGATCACCGTAGAGCTGTATGGGAACATTTATGAAATCATTTATATACCCATTATAAATTAACTCTGGCTTATATTCTCCTTCCTATGAATGAGTGAACGACAACTCAGGGAGGCGGCCATGTTAGATTTCGGTCATCATATGTTTTGATCACTGCCAAGAGAACAGATTATTTATCCTATTATCGGACAGTGACAGGGAGATCTCAATCTTGCTAGAAACCCCCTCTTTCGTGGTTTCATAATATATGCTACAAACTATGGACGTCAAGTAACTTTAGTTATTTACCGATCTGCCTTCACTGACGCGTTTAGTCAGATAGGGGGATGCGACCATAATGTATCATGACAATTGAACTTTTGATGTACTGCCCATTATTTCTGAATGTGTCATGACTTCAGATCTGCTATGTATACCTACAAATTGATATGTCAACATACCATGATGTACTCGTATGTCCCAGTGTGTACGTCTGAATAAATTGAGTAAACAAAGATTCCAGCAGTCTGCATTGGTGCCTTGTAGACACAAGTGTATGAGTGGTTATATTGGTCAGCACACGAACAGTACACCATTCGCGGTAATCACACTCTACACTTCTACTTCATACATACACCATCCTGCGTCGGTTGGAGTGACCAAGTTTAGGGCCTGCTTCCCCTGGAGCCTTTGCCTTCCCTAACTCAGGACTAGGGTGAGTTACCCATTTACAGCTGGGTAGACTGGGGGCATGCCTGATCTCAACAACACACCACTCTTCCTTACAGAGCATACAGACTGACACTTTACAGAGTGGAAAGAAGAAAAGAAACTTTACAGTGGCGAGCCAGATTCCTGGGTCCAGCTTACGCAGTTTTGTGTTGAGAATCACAGTTTACAGCTGAAAGAACATTTGTTTGAACACATCAACACCAGTAGGACAGCTATACAGTCGATGTCAGCTTGACCTGTATTACCGATAGGATGCTGTATCTAGGTCAGCGCTTGTTGACAGTTTTTCGCTGTACAGACAGTATTACACAGGACAGTGGTATCAAGTGTAGAAAATATCTGGAGCAGTATTGTTGACATTTCTCAACGTACAGAAGAATCACAGTGTTGTTGAACATAAAGTGCATAGTTCATCGTTGGATCTTCATATGCTCAACAGAGAAAAATTGACAGTGTAATAGTTTAAAATTAAATCTATTACTGAATAAAGTGGCAAGTTATTAGTATTAAAATAAACTGTGCCTGCTTTACAACACTATACCTGCAACACATTCCATTCATGACATAAATTATATTGTATGCTATATGCTATTTATGCTTACATGTTATTTGTTATGTATTAAATTAGTTTTTGTTCTGTGTGACTAGTACAAGGTATGCCGAGTGACATTGGTCTGGTACTAGGATTCTATAGGTACACATTTTCTTAATTGGAAATTTGTTAGCAACAATTTGCTGCTATTTCTGTTAGTTGTGATGAGGTGTTCTTTTCTTCGTTGTTTTTGTTAATAATTTTGTGTTCCTTAGTTTTGTTTGATTTGTTTGTATAATTGTAGGTCTCATCTTTTCTATTTTTGATTTCTTTACACCCTTATGTTTATACACTGTGACGTTATTTGTCTTGTTATCTTATTGCAGTTATCATCACGGATTCTGTGATCATTTTTTTTTTCATTTCTCCTATTTAATTTAATTTGATCTCTGCAAATGTTTTCATATTGTCTTTTCTTGTTTGTCCTTTGTAATGTCTTTAGTTGACATATGACATAGGAGTTATAGTGGTATACACTGATAGTATAGTACAGATCAGTACTTTATGATTATTTTCCACAGGTACCCAAGTGATCTTTGATTACATTGAGATATACAAGACCTTTGTAAGGCTTGTCTCCCACAGTATTTGAGATACAGTTATTGTTGTCCACAGGTACTCAAGTTATCATTGGTTATTATAAACCATACAAGTTTGGACTAAGACTAAGTCTATGGTATAGACTTGTCTCCCATTAAAGTGAAATAGGGTAATTTATTTACTTTTTCAGGTTTCTGATTTAAGAAGACAATATGTCTACATTAGATTATTTTATTGCACAAGGAAAATCTCTTGATAAGACTGGAAAAGACTTAGAACAATGGGCTGTTGCTCAATATGACAAAGCATTAGCTGCAGAAGAGAAAAAAACTGCTGCTGCTGTTGAAGAAAGAAAAGCTGCTGCTGAGGAAAAAAAAGCTGCGGCTGAAGAGAGAAAACTTCAAATAGAAGAAAAAAAAGCTGCTGCAGAAGAAAGGAAAGCTCTAGCTGAAGAAAAAAGATTAGAAAAAGAAGCTGATACTGCTGCTGAACTTAAGAAATTGCAGATGCAAGTGGAGGAAAGGAGATTTGAGGCAGAACAGAAGAAATTAGAAGCTGATGCAGAACAGAAAAAATTAGAAGTTGCTGCTGCTGCAGAACAGAAAAAATTAGAAGCTGCTGCTGCTGCAGAACAAAAAAAATTAGATAGAGAAGCTGAAGAGAGAAAAGCAATAAGAGAACATGAGTTTGAATTAGAGAAATTAAAATTGACATGTATGAGTAATGTTAATCAGGCATCTGGTGGTAATGGTAAACCCTTTGTGTACAAGGTCAAGGTACCAGCGTTTAACCCTACCAGTGATGACATAACATTTTGGCTTTCTAGATTTGAACGGGCTTGTCGATCTCATAATGTTGACAAATCACAGTATGTGAATCAGTTGTCTGAAAATCTAAAAGGGGAGTCCCTAAGTAAGTTATATTTTGTTGAAGAGGCCGACAAAGATAATTATGATGCTGTTAGGGCAGCTTTGATAAAGAGATATCAGCTGTCTGAGGAAGGTTACCGTCTTTTGTTTAAAACAATGAGACCTGAGGTAGGTGTAGAATTCTCAGATTTCATCTCAAAAGCACGAATTACACTTTCACGATGGATTGAATTATCCAAAACAGAGAAAACATTTGATGGTCTTACGGATTTATTGCTAAGAGACAAGGTCATGTCTTCTGTAAATAAATCATTCCTAGAGTTCTTACATGAGCGTAAACCTGGTACAATAAAGCAAATGGAAGAATATTGTGACCAGTATGCCACGGCACACCCTGACATGATTCTTAGTAACTCTAACATTAAAGAGAGTATGCCAGTTGCTTCGGCAACAGAATATAATCAGAATTACTCACACAAATTCCAAGGAGCTAAAAATAAATTTGATAAAAAGGTTAATTGGAATAAGTATCAAAACCAAGATAACCACTCAAATCAGGGTTCTTCTTCGAAGAACTGGAATCGGGCTGATAGTCCTCGACACGCGAGGGGTACCCATAATGTTAGAAATTCTCGGAAAGGGAGTAGCTATAGGAACTACCCAAGTGCTTCATGGAGACAAAAAAACCAATATTACAGGGATACTCAATATAACGAGCATGATGATTATGATCATGAATATTCATGATTCAAACCCAAATAGGGGTTATAACAGAGGCAATAATAATTATAGAGACAATTATAACCGAGGTAGATCACAACACAAAAGACATGGTAAATCTTATTACCAGGCTAACTCTGCACAACAGGAGTTCCACGACACCGATAATCAGAATAATGATAAAAAAAGACTCCAACAGTGTAGCAAATTCCGCTTTCGATTTTGCTAGAGCATCTGAGTGTTCGCAATGCAAAACATTATTCGATCCAACCACAGTTTCTACTTTAAGCTGCGGTCACCCGCTTCCCGCTCTCCATGCGTCAATTGCGCATAATGGAAGGGGTGCTCTTGTCTTTAATAGGGGCCTAATAGATGGTACTCCGGTATCAATTCTTTTCGATTCGGGGTGCACTACCATTGGAGTGAGGCAATCACTCGTAAATCCTTCTCGAGCTACAGGCAATATAGTCAAATGTGTAACATTTGGTGGCACATTGGAGAAGTACTCCACTGCCATTATCAATATTGCTACGCCTTTCTTTACAGGAGAGGTGCAAGCATGTCTCTTGCCGAATCCGATCGCTGATCTTATCATCGGTCGCATTCATGGAGTGAAAGAATGCACTCCACAGCAAATCTCTAATTGGGAAAATGTTAATATGCAATCTGCTAATGCAGTAATCACTAGGGCTCAAGCTCTTAATATGCCACAATCTTCACATTCTGAAGATAATGATGCGCAGATCCAAGATGATGCCTTGGAGATTTCCCACGATTCCTTTATCAAACAGCAGGAAGATGATCCTACTCTAAAGAAATTCTTTACTCTGGCAAAAAAAGGTGATCCGAATAAGGATACAAATCGTAAATCTTGGATTACGATGAAGAATGGCGTACTTGTACGTATGGTACAAGACTCCGCTAAGTCCATTCATTCTCAAATCCTTGTGCCTAAAAATATGAGAGTTAAAATCTTACAGCACGCTCATGATTCGCAATGTGCTGGACATATGGGTTTTTTTTTCCCGTACTAAAGCTAGAGTTCTTCAATCTTTCTTTTGGCCTGCTGTGAATAAGGACATACGAATCTATTGTCGATCTTGTAAAGTATGTCAAGAGATTAAATCCAGAGGTCCACGCCATGATGCACCTATTCAGGCTGCAGACATTCCCATTCGGCCATTTCAAAAAATGGCGATAGACATCATTGGTCCATTTAAGATAAAGTCTGCTAGAGGACACCAATTTATTTTGACGTGTGTTGATATGTGCACACGTTGGCCGGAGGCTGTTCCTCTAAAGAGCATAACTACTGCTGATGTCGCAGATGCTCTTTGGTTAATATTTTCTCGTCTGGGGTTTCCAGCAGAAATATTATCCGACCATGGTACCCAACTCATATCGGATACCATGTCTCAAGTAATGTCGACTCTGAAGATAGAGAGATCGCTGAGTAGTATTTATCATCCTATGTCCAATGGGATGGTGGAACGTTTTGAATAGAACTCTGAAAAACCTACTAGGTAAGATAACAGAAGATCATCCTCAGGATTGGGATAGGGTTTTACCCGCGGCTCTCTTTGCATATAGAGAGGTCGCCAACGAACATACAGGATTTTCTCCCTTTGAACTTGTCTTTGGCGCGAAACCGCGAGGTCCTATGTCCTTACTTCATGATCTTATAACTGCTGATAATATTGTCGATGACACAAAATCCTCTTATGAATATGTCATCGCACTTAGACACAAGATTATTGAAGCATGCAAATTGGCAACTGCTTCTTCTGAATTTGCGAAACAGAAGGCAAGGGAATTTGCCAATAAAAAGAGATGTTTGCGTCAACTTTGTCCAGGTGACAAAGCATTTGTCTTGCTACCTTGTAGGGAAAATAGACTTCTCATTTCTTGGAAAGGTCCGTACGTTATAATATCAAAGGTTTCCGATGTTGACTATATCGTCGATATTGACGGGAAGCGTAAAACCTTCCACATCAACATGCTCACGGAATTCCATGAACGTCCTGATTATTTACAACCTGTTTTCCAGGCAACGGACGATTTTCCAGTCCAACATGGACAGTACTCATCTCTGTCAGTAATACAGGATGAGGAAACGAGTTTCTCGGATGTAAATTTACCTTTTCTATGATGATTCCTCTTCACTTCTAATGAATCATGGAAAGATGTTGCAATTTCTCACAGAATTATCTCCAGGAGAGCAGAAAACAAGTTTCTACTATGTTAGAACAATTTCAGGGATGTCCTTACTGACATTCCTGGTCAAACTGATGTCATTCAACTGA